>JAVQJF010127054.1:0-59966 GCA_036023855.1 Gadopsis marmoratus | reverse complement strand
TGAGATACCTTGAAAATATACCTGGAAAGTGCTTGGGATACCTTGAAAATATACCTTGAGATACCTTGAAAATATACCTGGAAAGCGCTTGAGATACCTTGAAAATATACCTTGAAAGTGCTTGGGACACCTTGAAAATATACCTTGAAAGTGCTTGGGATACCTTGAAAATATACCTTGAGATACCTTGAAAATATACCTGGAAAGCGCTTGAGATACCTTGAAAATACACCTTGAAAGTGCTTGGGACACCTTGAAAATATGCCTTGAGATACCTTGAAAATATACCTTGAAAGCACTTGGGATACCTTGAAAAATATACCTTGAAAGCGCTTGGGATACCTTGAAAATATACCTTGAGATACCTTGAAAATATACCTTGAAAGTGCTTGAGATACCTTGAAAATATGTATTTGTACAAAACATCATAGTATAGTACGTCGTACAAAACAGTATAGAATTTCACAAAAAAGTTTATAGTGGGTAGTAAAAACGTCATAGTATAGCATGTCGTAACAAAATCCATAGTATGTCGTTGAAAAATTAATTGTATGTCGTAAAAGTGTCATAAAAAACTTCATAGACCTTCATAAAAACTTCATAGTACAGTATGTCGTAATCAAAATCATATTGCGTCATAAAAACGTCATAGTACAGTATGTCGTAAAAAACTTCATATTACATCATAAAAACTTCATATTACATCATAAAAACTTCATATTACGTTGTAAAAACTTCAGAGTATAGTATGTTGTAGAAAAATTCATATTACGTCATACAAACTTAATATAGTATGTTTTTAAAACTTCATAGACTTTCATAAAAACATCATAGTATAGTATGTCGTAAAACAATTCATAGTACATCATAAAAAACATCATAGTATAGTATGTTGTAAAAAACTTCATATTACGTCATAAAAACTTCATATTACGTTGTAAAAACTTCATAGTATAGTATGTCGTAAAAAATTCATATTACGTCATACAAACTTCATAGTATAGTATGTTTTAAAAACTTCATAGACGTTCATAAAAACATCATAGTATAGTATGTCGTAAAATCTTCATAAAATAGTATGTCGTAAAAAATGTAATGGACCTTCATAAAATCCGTCATAGATTAGTATGTCGTAAAACAATTCATAGTACATCATAAAAAACATCATAGTATAGTATGTTGTAAAAACTTCATAGTATAAGTATGTCATAAAGAACTTCATAGACCTTCATAAAAATGTCATAGTATAGTATATTGGGGAAAAAAGGATACCTTCAAAATATACCTTGAAAGTCTTTGGGATACCTTGAAAGTCCATGGGATACCTTGAAAATATACCTTGAGATACCTTGAAAATATATCTTGAAAGTCCTTGGGATACCTTGAAAATACTTGAAAGCATACCTTGAAAGTGCTTGAATGTATACCTTGGGATACCTTGAAAGTACTTGAAAGTGGTTGAAAGGAAAGGTGTATGAAAGTAAGATGAGTGAAAATACATATACACGATGATGAGTGAAACATACACACACACACATACATATACACATGCATACATACACACGCATACATATATATACACATGCATACATACACACGCATACATACATACATATATGGATGCACACACACACACACACACACACACACACACACACATACCTACATATACATGTATTTAGTTTTTTTTTAAAGGCGCCTTTGCCCAGTTTTATTTTGTTGCAGGTCATTTAGTAGAACTGTAATTCCTGCTGATTCTATAATCATGTCGAGTCAGTTGGATTTGAATGCATCTGTATCATCGCTCATTTTGCTGGTGATCCCTGGATCCTGTTCAAGGACCCCAGCAGCAACCACTGTAAGTGTCATGCACTATACCTTGATCTACTCTCATGCAAAGATGGTGTAACTAATTTAAATTCCCACATATTAAACTCCCACATATTAGTCTGCGTCCTCCCCTGCTGGTCTGCTGGAGCGCTCAGGGGTCTGTGGGGCTTCCTGGATTGGGCCTTTCACAGGTTCCTGGCTCGGGTTTCTTAGTGCAGGTCTGCAGCTGTGCTTCTTTATTCTGCCCGTTATTTTAGTGACCGCCTGTGCGCATGTTTGTTCTGGTATCGTTCATTGCTCATCCATGCACGTGTATATATGAGATGTGGTGAGATGTAGGGGGCTTCAGGAAAAAGCTGGAAACGGCAGTTGTAGTTCTGCCCACAACAGTTTGGGATTGTTATTGGACCTATTTGTTGTTGTTCTTATATTGTCTTATATTGAGACGTTGGACAGGAACTCAGACTAGACTTTGTATCCACGTTGGCCGTTTTGTCGCTTTTTTCCCCCCCTTTTTTTTAAGAGCTCTGCTTAAAAGTGTTCACAGCATTAATGAAAAAAGCGGAGACTTTTCTCTCCCCGGCCTCTTTACGGCTCCGAGAGGCGGGTCTCTCTGGGGTCTGGAGCTGCGTAGAGTCAAGTCAAGCTAAACGGAACACGGGCGACTCTGCTTTCAAAACAAAACCGGAAATGGACACTTTTCTTTACCGAAAAGATAAACAAACCTCCAGCACGCGCCGCCGGCTAATCACTGCTATTTTATTTTGAACGTGGAATAATAATCGTGCACTTTCATTTCCCCGCCGTGTCCTTCCAGCTGCAAAAACTCCCTGCTATTGCGATTTTTATTTCCTAAAAGGAAGTAGTGCTCTCTTCTTACTCTGGTTAGCCTGACAGAGGCGCTTCCCAAAACCCCGACATTCCTTCCCTCTGGCAAAAAGTTCTCACTGCAACCTGGAGATTGTCCACGTTTACAGCCTTCAGACTCGGCTGCCCTGCTCTACATCTGCAGCCTCGGCGCGCACACGACTGCAGGCCTCCAAAACTCGCCCATTTACTGGCTGTTGTTAATATTGTTATCATCGTGAATCCCTCCAAGTCGCTTTGATTGTGTAAAGATGTTCGCCTGCTGCGTTGCCCTCCTGCTCGCTACGTGGTGCTCGGTGGAGTGTAACCCCAGCCCCGTGGCAGGAGATGTAGTCGTGGACAGATACTCCGTCCCCGAAGTCTGTGGCAGAGAGTCCAGGACCGGCGACTACGTCCGCTACCACTACAACGCCACGTTCGTCGACGGGAAGACATTCGACTCGAGGTGAGTCGCGTCTGAATCCGAATTCCATCCTACGTTTTCCTCCCTCTTTGCCTGCAGTACTTTCTAAAGACGTGTCCGCGCGCACGGCCTCCAGAGTCCACGGCCACTTTCCTGACATTTCCTCTCGTCTTCGTTAACCTTTTTCTTTTGTGTGTGTGTGGTGGGTGTCTCTCCTCGCAGCCACCAGAGAGGGGACGCCAAGGTGGGCCTGCTCGGGGAGGGTCGGCTCATCGCCGGCGTCGACCAGGGGCTGCAGGGGATGTGCGTGAACGAGCGCAGGCGGATCACCGTGCCGCCCCACCTGGCCTACGGAAGCGCCGGGGCAGGTACGTGTGAAATGTTCTGCAGCAGCGCGGAGAGTATTGATGCAGCCGTGAGTAGGATGGTCTGCGTTTTTTTCTTTCTTGAATCCTCCGGCAGGTTTTCCCAGAGCAGTTTGGGGCTTTTCGTGAGTGAGAGTTCCGGCCGCCCCCAGGGGCCCTGAAGGCCCCCAGGGGCCCTGAAGGCCCCAGCTCGCCTGTGTGGACATTTAATTTGTGGTTGTTTGTTAAAAGTACAGGTTTGCTTGGTAGTGTGTGTCTCTGCGGCACGGCCACGTCTCACACAGGGGCCCTGTGTTGAAATGTGGTTTAAATAGCTTTTATATCTCATAGATTTTATATTTCAGTTTGATAATTCTGCTTAAATGGCGCACATCCCCTAAACACGGTTGCATCTTATGAAAATTCAAACCACCTTTTTATCCATCAAACCTGGGTCCTGGCAGAATTCCAGCATGGAAATACTGGTTTCTGGGGCTCAATGGGGGCCCAAAGCTCATTTCTTGCCCCTGGGCCACCTGCTTCTCAGAGTTTATATTGCAGCCTGGCAGATGTTTCATACCATCTGCAAGTGTTCAGGTCGTACGTCTGGCACAGTGGTGCTTTGAGCTAAACACTAATATTAGTATGTCAACATGCTGATGCTGAGCAGGAATAATGTACTCCATGTTCATCCCATCTTGCATAACATGTTTGCATGCAAACATTCGCCAATCAGCACAATAAACAAAGCGCAGCCGAGGTCGATGGGAATGTCGTAGAAATATTAAGCCAGAAACCAAAGTGATGGACAAACTAAATGTTTGACCTGATGATGGAGCACGGTTGTGTGTATGTGTGAACCACATTTCATGGCAATTCATCCAGCAGTTGTTGAGGCATGTAACTTGAAATCTCCACATGGTGGCGCTAGAGGAAAAAGTCAGGGGATCGCCAAAGTCCATAGATTCATCCTCTGGGCATCACGAGTGCTTTAAATTAAATTACGCTTGCTGGTGTCTTGACGTGAACGTAGTGTACATCAAGTGGTTACTTATCTGAGTACCAGTAGGCATAAATAAATAAAAAATGTGAGCGATCGTTACCCTCATTACAGCCCGTCCCAACATCCTGTTTCCACTGGGGGGCTCATCTAAGGAAATGAGGTGATTCAAGGTGTCATTTCACAAAGGCTTTCAATTAAGATGGTTGTGGATTCTAGTGCTGATGTTTACGTTCTGGACTTTGATGCCTTTGCTGTGCGAGTCCATCTAACCTTCATCTAACCATGTTTACAGGCGAAATGGTTCCTCCAGACACCACCCTGGTGTTTGACATCCATCTGCTGGATCTGTGGAACAAAGCCGACCTGGTTGTCACCAAAACCGTCACCACTCCCAAAGACTGCAAACGCTCTGTGATGCGCACCGACTTTGTGCGCTACCATTTCAACGGCACTCTGCTTGACGGCACCGTCTTTGACTCCAGGTGAATTCTGGTGGAATTTGGTGGACAGACAGGTTGCCTATCCAAAATGTTCAAAGTGCTGAGCAGTTTATGAAACAATACAAAGTCTTTAGCATTTGTAGCCATAAAAACAGCAAAGAAACCAGTCAGTGAGGGAGGACTTTGTTTGAAGCTAAACCTCATTCTTATTTGCTCTACATGCTCTATATTAACAAGTGCTGAGATAACTCTGTTATGATATAGCTCTATATAAATAGAATTGAATTGTTTCCAGGCTCTGAAACAAAGCCCCACTTTCTGTTTGTATTGTGTCACCCAGGTTTGTTGTGTGTTTGACTTTGCGCTTGTATGAGCCCTACGTAGCTACACAAGGAAGCAGACCCACAACTCCTTAGTGGGTGAGGGTTGGCTGACCAAGGGCATGGATGAGGGCCTGCTGGGCATGTGTGTGGGTGAGATCAGGAATATCGTCATCCCACCCTTCAAAGCTTACGGAGAAAAAGGATCAGGTAAGTGCAAATGACAGCAGCAGAGAGAGTGAATGACGGTTAAACCTCAAAGGGATAAGAGAGAGCTGGTAGATTTGGTGATCCTGTTTCACCAAACGCCAGGAGCTCAGAGGAACAAAATGTTACAAGGACAAGGCAAATCCCCAAAGTCACATCTTATCAAGAAAAGGCAAAAACAAAGTATTTACGTCTAAGTAACACTTTAAGCCCCCCTGTGGAGTTTTATTTTTATTTTTTTACCACTAGCAGCACTTTGGAGCGGGTCCCCATTCGTTTACATGTAGGATTCGGTGTAAACAATATAAAATTATTTTAAAATGATTGGCAAATGGCAAATGACTGAGGGAGGAAATACATTGTTCATGTTTGTTACGCCTCAGATATACAGTGTGGTTTGATGAGAAACTGAGAATGTAAACATGACTTTTGTTTGTTTACAAGAAAACTGCACAAGGCACATTTTTAAGGTTAAAAAAAATACAGCAAACCACTTCGGGCCAAGGCTAAAGATGAGTAAAATAATCCCATAAATAATTTATTTAGAAATAGTAGACATTTATATATAATTCGCTCATTTAGTGAAATGCTTTAATTGTTAAACTAACAAATCAATTAGACATAAGTCAAGAACTGAGAATTGATAGTGTAACATCAAAACAAACATACACATAAATATATAAAAGCACTTTTCTTTAGTGTTAATTCAGCTAGATGCTGGTTGGTGTGAAGTCTGAAACTCTCCACCCTCTGCTCAGGCACAGAGATTCCCTCCCAGGCGACGCTAGTGTTTGATGTCCTCTTGGTGGACATTCACAACCCAAAGGATGAGATGAGCGTTGAGAAGCAGGTAGTGCCCGAGTCGTGCACACGCAGGTCTGTGGTCGGGGATTACACGCGGTACCACTACAACGGTACCTTCCTGAATGGCGTCACCTTCGACACCAGGTGAGCACAGACCATAAAGCTGATCAGTTCTAAGTTATATTGCCGTCGTTTGTGGGATGAATCCTCTTCATTGGTAAAACCTGTTTCCTGTCAACGCGTCACTTCAGTTATGGAATAAGACCGTGCTCGTCTGTTACTGCCAACAGCTACCAGAGGAATAGCACATACAACACCTACATCGGGATGGGGTACGTGATCGCAGGCATGGACCAGGCCCTGCTGGGAGTCTGCAGTGGCGAGAGGAGGAGGGTCATCATCCCTCCACACCTGGCGTATGGAGAGCAAGGAGCAGGTAAGTTACTGTAGCTTTTGCAGCAGCTTGCAGCAAGTTGTCTGTCCTCGTTGATTTTAATTGATTTAATAAAAACTTTTGGTTAATTGTTCCACATCTGCATTGACACGGAGCGAAGGCTCTGGGAGAACAATAATGAAAATCAGATAACATAAGCATAGCAAGTCACATACTTCCTGGACACCGGTGGTGTATAACCGAAAGTTAAAAACACTGAAGGTAAGAGCAGATCTCGCTGTAAGTCTTCTAATGAATTGTGAATCAAGGTTCAGTTCAATTCAATTTTATTTATATAGCGCTATATCATAACAGAGTTATCTCATAGCACTGGTGCACACAACGTGCATCTGAATATGAGCAGAAGTGATTTAATAATCATGTGTGGTCCGTCCAGGCGACGTCATCCCCCCTTCTGCTGTGCTGGTGTTTGACATTCACGTCATCGACTTCCACAACCCCAACGACACAGTGGGCATCAATATCACCTACAGACCCGAGGCGTGTAACGAGACCACGGGGGTGAACGACCTCGTCCGCTACCACTACAACTGCACCCTGGTGGACGGCACGCCGCTCTTCTCCTCGTGAGTCGCCCACACAGCCCATGCTGTTAACACTGATATTTGGCAAATTCAGATCAGCGTACATAACATTCCCAATTAAATTTGTCCAATGATCAACCATGTCCTCAGACACGACTTTGAGAACCTTCAGGATGCAGTGCTGGGGGCGGACAAGGTGATCGACGGCCTGGACGAGGGCTTGAGAGGCATGTGCGTGGGAGAGAAGAGGGTGATAACGGTGCCGCCTCACCTCGGCCATGGAGAAAAAGGAGGTGAGACTTTGCCTCGCAACAACCACGAACCGTGAATACACTACCACATTGTACACTTCGAGACGACTGTCACATCCAATTGCTAACATGAAGATTGCATAAATATCACAATATAAGTGTTTCTTATTTTGAACCCTGACAGGCGTCTTGTAGTCCAGAGCTACACTTTTATTTTAATTGATCATTATTGTTAACTTTTGTTAAACAAAAGTTATAGTTTAAAGCTGAAAACAGTAATGCACAAAAGCCAAAGGGATTCTAGCTGACTGAAAAGTTGTCGGATTATGACGCCTACCCTTCTCGCGATACACAATCCAGACAATAAAATGGTAGGTTTTGTTTGTTGCTTTCTATCCGTCAGCCACCGGTGTGCCGAGCAGTGCCGTGTTGGTCTTTGACATTGAACTGGTGAGCTTTGAGAAGGGAGTGCCGCCTGGTTACCTGTTCGTGTGGCTCCAGGACAGTCCTGCAGACCTGTTTAAAGCGCTGGACAGCAACAAGAATGAAGAGGTGCCCCAGGAGGAGGTACGTTACCTAACACCGCCTACATTATACCACATGGTAAATGTATTTCAGTACAATGTAGTGGTGTAAAAAGTAGAATTATTCCCTCTGGAATGTAGTAAAACAAAAGTATAAAGTAGCATAAAGATATCTCAGAATTGGACTTGAGTCCAGCGCTTGAGGATTTGAAAGGTCCTTACTTTTAGCACCATCTGGTGGTAATATCAAGAATAACACTGCTGGTTCATTGTTCTACAAAAAACTGTGCCATCAGAATAATTTAAAAAATTGAGACTCAAAGTGCATTCTTAACCTGCAAAGAGCAGTTGATAGTTTCTCAGTTGTCATGGAAATGCTGTAGATGTTCAAATGTCCATTTGTGAGCACTAAGGAAGCCAACATTCACAAGATTTCCCCTCATAGTACTCTACTGGAAGAAGGTCTCTCCAGTTTTCATTAATGCCAACTGTGAGGATGAATAAACGAATATCCAGCATGCGAGTCTCAACATAACGTCCTGTCATTCAGTGCTTGTCAGATATCATAAAACATTAAGTGATGAATCGGTGAATTCAATTCGAGTATGAGAAGATGGTTAAAATCCATCAGTGACGCAGCCTGCGAGGACAGAAAACATTCTTGATAACATAAAAGTATGTCTCTCTACATGTAGTTTTTAATAGTGTTTTGATCCTATATCTCTTTTTACACATTTAGTTCGGGGAGTTCATCAAGCTGCAGGTGGCAGAGGGCAAAGGTCGCATAAAGCCTGGAATGATCATGGAGCAGGTTATTGACGACATGTTCAACAACCAGGACCGAAATAAAGATGGAGTGATCACGGCCAATGAGCTCAAGCTGAAGGTAGACGAGGATAAGGAAAGAGAAGAGGCGAGGCACGAGGAGTTGTGATGAAGACAAACGCTTTCATTCTCTCTCAGGGATAAACCCCAACGCCCTAAAATCAAAGGAGAGACTTTTCCCATAACAGCATCATGGTTTAATATTTTCAGTCTTTTTGGTGGAGTTCTGTGTTGAATGTTTGCTTTTGATAGTTTTGATAGTATTTCAGAAAACCAAACCAGCACCTTCATTTGTCCCTGAAAGTCACATTAGTTTTTATAAGAAGAATAAAACTGTGGAATAAGTAACTGCTAGTAGCCAATACTTTGACTGAAATGCAGTATTAGTTTTGGATGTAATATTTGTATCACCGATTTGTGGCATATTAAATAAAAAAAAAAACCCTGAAACACAAAGTTCTTTACAGTAGAGAAAATCCCACTTTGATAAATATGGTAGTTTTAAAAACGTGAACTTTAGAACATTTAGCTGAGAAGAGCACACTTACAAGTTAGTACATATTCATATTTTCATCTACAGATTTGGAACACAGTTAGTAGTTAAGTGCAAACTGGATGAGTGGTTAGTTTCTAGCAGCCACAGTGTTTCAGTTGAGAAACACTCATCCCAGATTGTATTTTCCCTTCCTGGGACTACTGATTCACTGTCACGGGAAAAAAAAAAGTTAGAATAGCTGACTGAATAACTAGCTTAAAGGCTGATAGCATCACTGTCACGTTAGCTGCGTCCTGCAAGTAAACTGTGTACAGTATGTCTAGATGTGAGCATCAAGTACTTGCAGTATACACAGAGGTAATATACAGTACATTCACAAGATATGGTTTACGTCTTTGCTCGTTCATGAGCTTAATGCAGTTGAAATAAGATAGAAATTCTTCCTTCACTGAGTTCTGTCAACGTGGCCCATTTGCCCTCCTGATGCTACAGTTTCTATCAAGAAAGCAGGAAGAACAGAGTTTGACTCAAAGCCGCAGGTGGACGCAGTGGCGAAAAGGGTTGAGGTAAGTGTTGGAGTGAACACGTCCACCTGTGTATCTGTTCGTCCTTGTGCGTCTTACTTGTTGTCTCTTGATGAGGTAATGTAGCCGAGGATGGCGTTTGGAACGTCCATGGTCTCATCCTTCACCAGTACGATGTCAAAGGAGTTGATGTAGGACTCTTTTCTCTCTTCCACCTGAGAGACAAAGGACACAGACCGTTAGGACTCAGTTTCTACAAGTCACTGTGACAATATAAGGCATCCCTGAATAACACTACACCCATGGGAAAGCCACCCATTTCTCCACCGATCCTGTGCTTCGGAAATCAGCGTTGACAGCGTTCGGGTTCACGACTCAACCTCCGCCTTTCGAGCTTTGCAGTGAAGATGCCTCCCTTCGCTACGGACGATTTCCACAAACTCCTCCAGAAAATTGCAGTACAGAAAAGGTGGAGGTGTTGCGGCAATTTTTAACGATTAATTTCAGTACTTATTATATGCGAATTTTGCCTCTTGAGTATCTTTGCGTTATGTTGCAAGCCTCTGAAATACTCTCCAGATTTTGTCAATGACTTCACTGAATTGCTCTCATTTATTTTGACTGACTTTGACTATCTTATTATAACAGGTGATTTTTATATTCATATTGATAATCCTAAAGACAAGTTTTCTTTGTCTTCTTGAAAATTTTTATTTGATACATGTAAAAATTCCTACTCATTAGCAAGGGTGTTAATATTTCTAGCGTTGTTGTTAAGAACATTAGCCTTTCTGTTCATTTCTTTTGATATGTTTACAGAAATTGTAGTATTTAGAATAAAGGAAGAAAGAGAGAAAGTTATTGCTCAGCTTGATCTTAAAGCTACTAAGACAATAACCCAAGTCAGAAACTTGCCGTTTTAATTGACTCAGATCTGAGTTTTTGTAGCCATATCAAGGCAAGTACTAAATTAGCCTTTTTTCATCTTAAACAAATAGCAATGCTTAAAGATTTTATGTCTAGACATGATTTAGAGAAATTGATTCATGCTTTTATTACCAGTAGAGTGGACTATTGTACTGGTCTATGGTCTGTTCTTCCTAAAAAAACCATTAGACAACTTCAGATTATTCAAAATGCAGCTGCTAGACAAAGAGATCTGAACACATTTCTCCCATCTTAAACTCTTTACACTGGCTTCCTGTTAATTATAGAATTGATTTTACAGTAATGCTGCTAGTTTACAAAACCTTTAATAACTTCGGGCCTAAATATATCTCTGATCTTATTAATAGATATAAGCCCAGTAGGGCACTTAGGGCACAATAGTCAGCTGGTTATTCCTCAAATTAGAACCAAACAGGGTGAAGCAGCTTTCAGTTACTATGCTGCATTTAATTTAGATGGAATCAGCTTCCTGACGATCTCAAATGTGCCCCGACACTAGTTTCTTTTAAATCGAAATTAAAATCTCTGATGTCATCCAGGGCTTTCTTGTTTTAAAATTGTACTTTAATTTATTAATGTATTCTTAATTTTTCATTTTAATTTTCTCTTTGTAAAGCACCTTGAATAGCGCTGCATAAATAAAGTTGCCTTGTCTTACACATTGGTCTGACCTGGTCGTTGAGGAAGCCGATGGTGAGGATGTTCTGGCGCTCGGACACCCCGTCAGCCATCGTCAGGTCTCCTAAAGAGTCTCCCAGCAGCAGCACGTTGGGTCGCCCTTGCAGCTCTCGGAGGCCCGCTGCATGTGACCGAGCACCTTCCCGCTTGTTGAAGGTGTGGATCAGTTGGCCTTTGAAGGCTCGCAGGACGCCCTTATTAACAAGACAGTGAAGGTTACTGTAACGCAGCGGTGGAAGAAGCATTCAAATCATTTTGGAAATGATTAAAAGTAACAATGCTGCACTGTGAAAATACTTCGCTACGAGTAAACGCCCTGCATTCAAAACGTTTACTTAAGTTAAAGTATTATCAGCAAAAGTATCAAATGTACTAATTCTGCAGTAAAATGGTCCCTGTCAGTGTTTTACTATTATATATGATTATGAATTAATATTAATGTGTATGTTGTATTTTACTGCTGTAGATGTTATGATTTGATATACTGTTGGATAGTTTAATCTAAAGCAATGTAGTCTGCCGTCCTGTGAAAACAGCGTCTCTCTACAAAAATCCCATTTTCAGTTTTGTGACGATGCATCTTTAGCTAATCCAAAAGATTTTTTAAATAGTTTATTTAGCTTACTGAAGTAGGAAAGTTTCCTCAGCATACAAAGTAATCCTTCAGTTTATCAGAAAAACTCATTCAAAACTATTACATTTGGTAACTAGTACGTAACTAAAGCTGTCAGACAAATGTAGTGTAACATAAAGTATAACATTTGCCTCTGTAGTGTCACAGAAGTATAAAGTTACCTAAAATTGATTAATTAAAGTGCAAGTACCTCAAATTTGTACTTAAAAACAGTACTTGATTAAATGTACTTAAATGTACCACAGCTGTATCTCTCCTGCAGAGACTGAAGTTGGTGTCGATCCGTGTAACGATTGCTGTGTGGTATAACTATGGTAACGTTGCACTAAAGGCACATTAAGTAATTTAGAACTTTTACTGATGATCTATTAGCAAGCAACTATTGTAACATAATAGAATAACAGATCAAAAAGAAACATTGTCAGGAAAGGTAATATCATGGAAATTAATTGTATTTGCTTCAAATTAGATTGATGGAATTCCTTTATTCTGTTAATGTTTTCTATGCCTTGAAATCAATAAAATGATAATCATTCGTATTTATTGACAAACCTATCAAGCCTCCTTGTGTATTGCTACGGGGCAGGAAGAAGCATGCACCTTAAATTCCCGTACGGTTGCTTGGCTCAGTCAGTGGCTCATGTTTACCTTTTAAGAAAATATAGTGGACGATCTTCTCAACTATTTAAATATTATGCAGGTGCACTTCATACAATAATGCACATGGTGTGGTCAAACTCACAGTGTGGTCAAAGTCCATGTAGTTGGAGATGATGTGCACATTGGGATGGAAGACAAGGTTCTGTCGAATCACCTCCTCCAGGACGTCACCAACACCAGCAGAGAAGATCAACAGAGGGACCTGTTGCTCAGCCAGGTGGTCAAAAAACCCTTTGTAACCGTCCCTAAAGAAGCCACACACACCGCCGAACACACCACTGGTTTAAATGACTGCGTGTCTGAGCAGAGGTTGCTGCTGACAGTGGAATAAACGTATGTGGATCCAATAGCATGCCTTGAGCAAAATGCGAAACTACCAAAAAATCTATAATGGGCCAAGTGAAATACATTCTGTAGAACCAGGGTCTCGGTTCGTATATACTTTGAGCACAGTGTGTACCTGAGCATGGCGCTGGATTCCTTGACAGCCAGGGCCAACATGTCCTTCCTGATCCCCTGCTGAATCAGCAGCTCGTGGAATTTAGTCCACCTGTAGAGAACAGCACAAGACAAATGTAAAAGTCTCAATCAGGCTTGGGTTTCAGGAAGTGCAGGTTCAAATACTGAAAAAAGTATTTTTGAAATGTAATACGTCTCAGCTGATGCATTCAACTTTGCCATTGTCAAACAATGATTAAAAAAATAGATAGCTTAAAATAGACAGAGGTCATTATTCAGATCAGTGCGTTTGATTCTTACCACTCCACCATGAGAGGCAGCTTTTCTTCCACAGTCCTGCTGGGGTCAATCTCTATGGGATAGTAAGTGTTCAACAGCGCCCTCATCTATAGTGGACCAACAAAACATGCTGAACATACATTTACAGAACAAGAGACGTATCAGCACGTACTTCCTGCTCTGTACTGTAATGATGGCTGCAGAATCACAGACAAACACGAGACCATCTAGCAGTTCATGGTCTGATACAAAATTCGTATTTTGTGGACGTCGTTTTGCATCTCACTGCACGAAAACACAAAGCAGCTACAGTTACTGCAGCGGGAACAACCAGTGTAAAATGGACCCATTATATTTTAAACTACACTTAAAATTACACGACCAGACCACTGTAGCACATTTACCTTTTTAGTGCAGTTTTCACTGATCAACAACCGGTTATCCAGGATGTCTGAAAGAAGAAAACAGGTTTGTAACCGTTTCAGAAACGCACAAGACTTTCAGACAGTCAATGAATAAGTTATTTGGATCTCATAATGCAAACGTGCAAAGGAGTCGGGTTTCTGTGGCCTGTGTGCTTACTGTGCGTGGTGGGCACTCTCTTGCTGTTGTGGGCAAATCTGGTCAGTGTCATATCAAAGTCTGAGATCACCTGAGGACATGTGACAATATAGAAGTCAACGAGAATACTTCTTCTACGCGAGATTTTAGTTTAAACCGTGGAGGCCAGGTTTACTTGTACATTTTTGCATTTATTCATAAAGGCATAAAGGACATATCAGTTATTGAACTTCCAGAGGAGGATTTTGGTGTTGGAGCAGGAGTCAAATATAATTTCAGTCCCTAGAATTTACTTTTGAAAGGCATGTTGCTTGCCTGGACCCTCTACCATGGAGTATTTTCTCTGGCGTTCATATAAGTGGTATGTATGGAGCTGAACTTAGTCCGTGGTTCTGACTGCGGTTTGCTCTCCATTCAGTTTGCCGAGGTAAACCTCCCAAGCATGAATAACGTGAATAAGTCCTAGCTATAGTATCACCATCCACGTGATGAAACGTACCACAGTTGGCTCACCTGCAGGCTGCCTGCACCTCCTCGCTGCATGGCGTGGATGGCCTGCTCCACCCTGCTGCGCTCCCTCATCAGCACCGAGCACTTAGCCAGCTCTGGGATCTGCGAAGGAAAGGCATGTATATCATCCAGATACAGTCCCAGTGAGAGGAAGGGGGCAGAAAAGGAGGCCAGTGATGGGAAAAGGGGGGCAAGCGCAGACTCCAGGGAAGCTTTATATCGGAATATGTTACATGCATGTCATCATGCAACATCAAGTTCAACGCACAAACATGCGCGGACACTTTCAAACCGGAATTATCTTTATTTAGATATGTAAAGTGGAATTAATCTTCCAGGGTCTTTATTGAAAAGAGCTTCCTCACCTTGGTCAGCTGGTGCCAGATCCAGGGGACGTGGAACATCTGCATGTAAAGACCAGGAGGAAACACATTTTGGGTAATGTTCCACTTCAGTTTTCCTGGACATAACTGGCAATTTGGAACACATGTTCAGGGAATATTGATACAGTCCCACCAAATTAATTCATAGTGTCGCCAAGTCGAAGTTTGCTTCGTCGGGTCAGACGCAGAAACGTGTCGCTTGTTCGCAGGAAAAGCATTTAATTCGACGTAAACGGAGAGTAAAGGTACCGGCGAGGAAAGCGAGATGAACTCACATCCACGCTGAAACCGAGCTGCCGTCTGACGGAGGTGAGTTCGAACCTACACACGTTAGCATGTTAGCACGCGACGCTCACCGTGTTCAGACGCCCTCCGTGACGTCAGCGAGGCGACGACAACCTTTTCACTGCGCGGTGTTAAACATGTACACATCTAAAGACATTTCACAATTTAAATAACGTGACAAATTCGTCTACTGGTGGTTTGAATGATTTGTTGACATCCTCTGGCGTGCGTGTGGGTCACACCGGCAGTATCCCCCCCCCACTACTTCTACGTAACAAAGGTTCCTAGGCACCTTAGTTCCTACGTCACGGAGGTACCCGTATCACGACATTAAATAGATCGCATTACATTAAATTTATATTACATTACATTCAAGCCTTTTTTTTTTTAGTAACATCGGGGGCCGTGTGTCTTGTTCCGCCGTTGAAAGTCCTCTTAAATGGCATTTAAAGTTCCTAGCAAGGAGGGAGGTGGAGTACATACATCAATCAATCCGTCTATCTTCACAGATAACAAACTGATTTGATAAATCATCATTTATTGCAAATGTCTGTGCACTTTTGCACGTACAAATGGCACGACACAGTGTAGCACAGCACACATGGCTGCATGGCATCTGCAGATATGGCAAACATGTGACAAGAACCTGACCTTGAAACCCAAACTCAAACGTGACATCGATACACTACAGAACAACCTCTAAAACCTGCCTGCGTCTGTCCTGTTGCATTCTGCAGTAATCCTGTGGCTGTGTGCACTTGTAAGAAATCTGGCTCAACACTAATTCTTGAAAATTCAAAACCTCCACGTGGCACCGATCAAATGGTTTCCATTAATCAATTAATGCTGCTCAAAGGTTCCCAGGCACCTTAGTTGCTACGTCACGACGTGCGTGTCACAGCATGTTAGTGGAAAAACATTAGGCTCACTAAGCCTAATTAGATCATATTTATTAACAGGCACTCGCAACTACAACAGTAATGGAGAAATACTCTGCGCCCAGCGACTGGTCCACACAACGGGGTTCTGAGCCAGACGGTTGTAGTCAAAAAAGGCAACACTGTAAAATGTTTAAGTACTCAAGGTCCTTTAGTGCAGGAAATACAATTAATTCAACTGAATTACAGTAATAAGGGGCAGTTGGTGTTCATGGCAGAGAGCAGCATGCACAGAGAAAACACACGTGTGTTTCCCACATTTCATAGTCTTTCCACAGTGAAGTCCATATGTGAACAAGAGCTCTAATTCACAAAATAAGGAGGCAGAGAAAATTCTGCCAGAAGCACAAAGGCAGAACAAAACCAAATGAGTCCACTACAACCAACAAACCACATTTAAATATAAGAAAAGGTGCCGTTTTGTTTTGTTGCCAAGAATAACTACTGGGTCTCTTTCAAGCTATGCATCAACTTTGGAAATCAAATAAAGGAAGTTTTGAGCAGCTGAAATATTTAGGAAATGAATCAGACATTCATACACAGTCATTGGAATGGCAACAAGGTATTGTGCAATCTGCGAAAATGGTTTAACACTATTAAGCGGGATTGAGTTTTACTGAGGAGGGAAACAAAATAACATCCTGTTCCCCAATATGTGCTTTGCTCAATACTTAAAATTCTGATAAGTGATTGTCTATTTCAACTGGGGCACATGCTACATGCACACTATATACAGTCAACATTTAGATAGTTCAATTCCGATGCTGCAAAAAAGGTAAAACCACGGTGGAAATTGGAGGTAGAAGAGAAATTAGATGCAAGTAGTGAGAGGAGAGAAAAGATAAAGCTGATACTTGTTTTCTCAGCTGGTTATTACAGCAGGCCATTATTCCACACTCCTAACGCTATTGTCTGCTAACCTACGTCACAATAAACGTAGACATCATTTACTTTGCTACGTTTACATCTCAACACTAAACTTAACCTAGTTTCACAGAAAAATGTCACCGGTAACCATCATAGTTTTATTTTAACTTGCACCACAACATACGTTGACATCATTTAGGTGTCAGTGCGCATTAAAAAGCTAAGCTAAGTTGTTTAGCAATGAAATCAGTCTTTTCGCAAAATGCCACAGCATCACAGTATAATTTACCAGCAGAATAAGAGTAAGGCGTAAGCTAATAACGCGAGGCCAAAATGATTATGTAAGACAAGTAATTTAGTAGCCTAAATAATTATTTCCTGCAAACCAGCGCCCAGGTAGCCCCATGCATACACGTCACCTTAAAAAATAAGATTAAAAGGTTTATTGTAACAGCAAGGCATTTGTCAGAAGATTAAGTGGCAGCTAGACAAAGCAGAAGGTCACATTCATGCAGCTTTCCATCTCAACATTCGATTTGAGACTGCAGGTGTCTGCGCAGAGTGAGGGTGTGGCGATGGAGCTGCTGCATCTGTTGCATGCGCTCTCGCTGGCGAGCCAGGTTCTGGGGCATGGGATAGTGCTGGCAGCCGTTAAGGTACTGGTACGGGATGCGAACGTGGGAGGCTGCGGCTCGGCAGCGTGGCTGCGGTAAGGGTGGCAGCAGCATCCAGCGTTTCCTCTCAGCACAGTAACGATAGGCCTCCTTGCGGTACTGCTTGTCCATGATGCTGCTGTTCCTCCACCCGCCAATGATGAATATGTCTTCACCGAGGTAGCAAATAGCAGCACCTTCCATGCTCAGGACCTCTGGGGGTAAGCTGTCGAGGATGTCGTCAGAGATGTCTCTGCTTATTTTCTGCTGAGCGGCTTCAAATGTTACCTTGTAGCTCTTCGCACAACAGGAAGCTGTGTGGTAGAAGTTGGTGGATGCGACAGCCATTTGAAAACTACAGTAATTATCGATGAGCGGTAAGGAGTCCACTTCCTGCCACTTGTGACTCTCTGTATCGTAGCAAGTGGTCACAGGACTCAGTCCATCCTCATTGTCCATGTCTACAGGGGTCCTGGCCATTACGTACACGTAGCGATCCTCAACGCTCAACGCTTTCACATCTCGTAGTATCTTTGGCGCTGGGTCAAGATTGAGCCACTCGTCCTGCTCAGGCTTGTAGACAGTAACATCCTTAAAGCCTGGACTGAAGTTGCCATGACCACCGATGCTGTAGAGTGCATCTTTGATGCACGTGAGGCCGAAGGAGTGCTTGCGCGTGGTCAGGCTGCCGAGTCGCTCCCAGGTGTTGAGGTTGGGGTTGTAGCGCTCCACCGTCTTGGCGAAGCCTGGCTCCATGGAACCTGCCACATAAACATGGCTGTCAGTGACTGCGATCGCATGTCCGTCAAGGTGGTTGTGAATGTGTGGCAGGTTGACCCAACGGTCCTCGGCAACAAAGTAGCCCACACACTCACTTAAATAGTCTCCACCTTCTGAAACACCACCCACTACCATGATTACGTCCATGTTCTGGCCAAAACGTGGCTGAATAGCTGCCGCGTAGGAGGCACAGGGCTCTAAATCAGCTGACTTGAGGCTCTCAAGGCGAACAGCATGGGCCTCAAGGGCGTCTGACACCAGCTGCAGACAGGCTGCATTGTTTGCCACAAAGGGCTCCTGCCTCACCACCCGTATAAGGTAGGTAGGAGCAATCTGAGGAAGCCTTAAAAGCCTGAACAGCTCCTCAAAATGCTTCTCCCCCTCCTCTGTGTTTTGGTGCACCCATTTTACGATGGCCTCAAACAACTCCTGCTCCGAATCCACAGTGATTTCTGAGTCTGACAGCCAGTCCCTAACCAGGTGAAATGGCAGCGTGTAGAATTCCTCGTTGCGGATAACTTTGTGGAAGTTTCTCCTAATGGTCTTGGCAGCTCCTTTGGCCAGCTGGTCCAGGGTGTACATTTGGGCGAGGCTGTGCACTGCTACGCAGTTGGACAAGCTCAACTTCTTGATCAGAAACTCTCCGCAGAAGGACTTCAGCTGCGCCAACAGGAACCTGTGTGAACATGTCAGAATTGTCAGAACAGTAATACTGGAGTTTGGACTAACAGTTGCCTATCAGCTAGTGCTGTAACAAGTATTATGTGGCCCAGACTGCAACCGTATGCAACGTCTCCAGCAGGTGACTTAAGTCATTAAAACACCTTCTGACAGGATGCGCTAAGAAGACAAAGTGGCGGGTACGAAGGCCTGCACTCTGTACACTGAAACATTGGATATTCCTCGTCATCTTGTAATAAATCGTGTATAAAGAAAACAAGCAATTACACACACATATTATGGATTCATTAATAATTTAAATAATTGTTATTTATTCTGCCTTTGGCTGATCATTTGGCCCACATCCCCGCGAAACACACTCAATATACAAGATTAAATACAAGATTAATTTTCATGTGCTGAAAACACGACTTGCAACTGAATAAAGTAAGAGGCGTGAGCTCACGCACCTGTGGAAACAAGTCACCTGTTGGCATAATGAGGACACAGACAAGGTGTGTCTCGTGTACACACAGAAAGCCTGTAGGGAAGCTGCCCAGACACTTCCGTGTGTAAGCACGTTAGAAGACAATGTTCTTATTCGTATCAGGTGTGTGCTTTAAAAAGTATATTACCTGTCGGCAAGTTCCAACACTTCATGCACATTGGCAGCGGTGACCCTGATCTGTCCCGTGTACATGAACTGTATGACCCTCTCCACGGTTTGTGGGGCTGGACCCGTTGTGGAGCTCCATCCTTTCAGCTCCACTCGCCCCGTCGCAGACTCTGAGAACTGTCCGCCGAGCAGCAGCGTGAAGTACCGCGACGCCGCGGAAAACACCGAGCGGTGCGCGGCGAAGGTGCGGACCCTCTCCTCGCAGCCGCCGGAGAACACCAGCGTCACGTCGCAGAACAGCCCCGCCTTCCTCTGCTCGTTCTGCCGCCGGGAGAGCTCCGTGCAGTAGGCCGAGCAGGTGAACTCCTCGGCCTCCTCGGGCTCCCCGTCACCTGTTCGCGCTGCCGGTGCGCCGCGGCTCCGGCTCCGGCTCCGCTCCTCCGGCCGCTGCGCTGCCGCTGCCGCTGCCATACCGCAGCGGCGTGGACTCGGAGGCAAACGCGAGCTCGGTACTACCTTCGGGAAGACGTCATAGGCGCAGAGCACACACGCAAATAAACATTCAAAAACTGACATGCGGGCGCAGCGTCCACGACGGCGCTCGGGGGACAAGAGCGACGCTCACTTCCGCCTTAGGTTTCAAATGGAACCTTTTTCCTTTTTTCGCCAACAGGAGGCGCAGATTCAAGCGGATCCTTGTCCGCGCGGGAGACGCATCTCTGACGCAAACGCAGACAAGACCCGAGATGTTCGCGAGTTTTCTCACAGTAACTGTATGTAAATGTAACTTTATTAAATGTAACTTTATTAAAGGGGGGGGGGGGGCACCGTTTCCGCGCATGCGTGTTGCCAACACTCTGCGTGGTCCTGTGATAAAGGCTATTTTATACTTTACCCTGGCAAAGCATAAAGCGCACATGAATCAGTAGTTATCACGGAGAGTGTCGGCTTTATAGCCGCAGCTAGCAGACCCCGATGCAGATACACTGCGGGCTGCGACACCGTATTAAAAATAAAGATCCTGTCGATAGTTTCTGTCGTCGTACGCGTGTGCAGGAGTTGATCACGTGTTGCGTTCAGGTGCCACAACAACACGACACGTTTTCCTCCTCTGTGAGAAGAGAAGTGGGCTGTTTTAATGGATTAAGACAACGAATTAGTGTGTTTTATGCGAGTTCTCCATCCTTTAGAAGCCATTCGCTTTTTTTGTTTCGTTTTTAAAAAGGGTGCCAGAGTACGTATATATGCTTCACACACACATTTACAATTGCATTTGGTAATAATTATTATTGGTAATAGTGAATATATAAGAAATATTAAACTATACTTTTGTAAACCTAAGTCATGCCAGTGTATTTTCTATTTTAGGCACTTTTAAGCTGTAATGTACAGCTGTCATAGACCCAACTGTTAAGTAACAATTATTTTACCACTGAAGACATTTGAAATCGGTGCTCTGCTCAGGACTGAATCAACCTCTGTAACAAATCTGCAAGAGGGTAAGTCCTTGAAAACTTTACACTGATGAGAGGGGGGTAGCAGATACCCCCCTTATGTATCAAGTACAGTAGATGCCCCCAGTCACAGAAGTCACCACCTCTGCACACAGATCGACATTCAGCCAAAATTAAAAGTAAAACAAGAAGTTCTTTATTATTATTATTATACTACTATATGACAGGATATTTCAAAAAACACGTTTTTTCACAGTTAAATAAAAACAGCAAAACAAAGATCAAACACAGTAGGCAAAGAGTTCCGAGTTGGTGTCAAGACGGACAATTCTTATCCGCGTTACATTTCTCCAAATAAAGCAACCTGCTTTCATGGTCCCTCACAAAAGGTGCTTTCAAAAGACTCACAGGCTCATTCACGACAGTTTGTTTGTCCCCTTTTGATGCTTCTACATTTCCCTGTTTTCTGACAGTTATTCAGATTAGCAACACAAGACTTGAACACCTCAAAGCTGCATCTAATTTACAGAAGCTGATGATTTTCACCCACTAGTTTACAACCAGGGTTGTTCTAGGAAAGGCAATGGTGTAGTGACACTTAAATCATCATGCGTTTGTTGAATTCCTTTATACCACTATGATGTCTCCCTTTCTAAATGATCTAGGTAAGACCTGTAAAATCACCCCCTGGACCTTTTTGTTTGTTTTTAAACTTTAAACAGAAGAAGACAAATCCCTAAAAACAACTTTGGTTTCTCTTGTGAAGACAATCATCTTTCTCAGTAGGAGTGAAAATTTAAAACCGATATTAGATCTAGATTTGCTAGTGTTGAAACTAAGGTGCAATGCTCAAAGCCAGAAGGCATACTTAAGCAAACTTTCATTTGGCCTTAAACAGGCAAACGCTGATAAAAAAAAAAAAAGTGTTAATTTTTGAAAGTAGTTTAAAAAAAAAAGAAAAAAGAGACATGATACTGTATTTCTGTAGTTGAACACATTTCACATCAGAAGCTGTTACTGCATATTATCTAATCAGACTCCATAACACAGGAGCAGTCCTGAACCAACTACATGAAAGAGGTTTCTTTGCAATTAAAACAAAAAAAAAGAAAGAACCAATTGATTTTGTGCTCCTGCAGCTGTGCAGTTTGCATTGGTTTTCATAATTGAATAACTTACATTTTAGACTTTAAATCATTTGTCAAAAAAAGAAATCTGAAAATATACTTCCCCTTTTCCTCTGTAAAAACTAGATCAAAAATCTCTACCCAGTTCTCTCAGTTTGACAGTACTTCTTTCTTTCCAGAGTCATCCTGCCCAGTTTTCCCAAGGCAGCTGTTGTCATAACCGTAAAGTACATAAACGTTAAGTGTCTAATGCTGCCTGGCCCATTTGTGCAGTCACATCTGGAAGCGCGTCCTATCTGTGGCGGGGGGGATTACATGGACATATGTTCAGGGAGCACATAGGAGATGTCATCCCAGGGGTGGCGGTACAAACCCTGTTTTAGCCTCTTCTGGTCCAGGTAATGCCCTAATGTAAGAGAGACACCAGTTAGAAGTCTTGTTTTAGTCTCCGAACGTTAGTGTCATGGCGCCATCCGAATGGGACTTACCGATAAAGCCCATACTGCGGCCGAGGACAAAGATCCCATTTAGTGCACCAATCTCCACAAACTCGTCAGCCTCATCTCTGGAACCAGTTCAACATTCATGTGAGAAACAATAGTGGGCAGTTTGCCATCGACACACAAAGCAACAATACAGACAATGCACTCTTGGCATCTGAATTTTTCAAAGTGTATCTATGAGGAATACATTGTTGACACTGTAACAAACACTTATCTTTTTACGACTACATTATAGTTTGTTATTAATGTATTTGTCAGTAACAAGAAGTCGTCCTGTGGGCACCCATGAAGGGAGGCTGCTGAATGACAGTTGTAATAATGTCCAATATGCCTCAGTATATGAAATGCTAAATTGGGGGAGTAAAGTTAAGTTACCTACATTTTTCAAGTGCATCGTGTCAAGACAACGACATACCTTCTGTATATGATGGTCTACGGACAGTTAATCTACAGTAATGTTAGAGGAAACGTTAAAAATTTAACACTATTTAATGGTTTCAAGGTCGTTGTCATACTCGCTAAAAGTAACGGATCAGATTAGTAGCCAATATGTTTTAAGTACTCCCAAATTTGTACTGGTGATACAACGCATTCCTAAACTATCTCTTGACACTTCCACATCATCAGTCTCTCCATGGCATAGCAGTTTCATATTCTTACCGTGTGAAGCCACCACACGTCCTGAGCAGGTCCACAAAGGCAACACCAATAAAACCATCTACATTGAGGATCAGGTTGGGTTTCTGAGAATAAGAAAGAAATTGATTTATCTAAAGGTTATCAGTAAGCTATTTGTTAAATCTACCTGATTAAACATACTAAAAAAGGAGGAAAAGCTCTGCACAATGTCCAAAAGTGTCACATTTCAATGTTTTGTGTTTGTCAGTACAATGTTCTAATTGATTATTTGATTTTATTTGGGTCTTCACATGTGCTTCACTCTTGCTAATTCAGCTGACATGTACCTTGGAAGTGGTGATCTTCTCTACGTCCAGGGCATAGTCGAGTAGGTGAGTGGAGGGGAAATGCTGCTTAACAAAGTCCTTCAGGATCTGCACCCGCATGTCTGGGTTGTTGATCTGAAAACAGAGACAAACTGTGTTTTACGTCAAGGCTGTGTGTCTTGTTTCAAAATCAGAAGTAAAGCTCTTAATTGTGAAGATTTTAATTTATTTTAATTATAAACTGCATAATTATTCAGAGGTATAATCTTAGAAATGTTCTACTATAATCTAAAATTGTCACATCATTTATAGATTTTTATAATGTAACTTGAGGTGGTGCGAAAAGCTGCCTACTGATTTGACCCGGTGGCCGATGCCCATTATCAGCTTGCCATCCTTCTTCATCTTGTTGACAAACTCCATGGGCAGCATGCCACTGTCAAATGCCTTGCTGAACTGTTTCGCAGCTGCATCCAGAGCACCTCCAAAACGGTCCCCCTGGAAGTTATGAATAAATCAGGTTTCAGTACAGAAACAACACGGTCAGTTTTAACCATGTAGCCCGAGTGGATATTAAAAGACAAGGAGGAAGTGGAGATGTGAGCATTTTTGATAGTCAAAGATCGTGGCATAGTTGTGTATGTGCGTGACGAGTACTGACGATGGTGAGCAGGCCAGAGGTGAGGCTTGAGATAAGGTCCTTGCCAGCACGAGCACAGACGATGGTGTTGTGTGCACCAGAGACGGCAGGCCCGTGATCAGCAGTCACCATCAGGCACATCTCAATGAACTGGCAGGCATAGCGCGGCAACCTAGACAGAAACACAGCAGTTTATTCCACTGAAAATATATCTGTAAGAAAGGTCAAACAGCCTACAGTTCTTCTCTCAGAAACCCACTACCACCAGTTGTTGTCGTCTAGTCGTCACACCAACCTGCGTTGGAACCAAAGCAAGCCCAGCACTCCTCCTAAACCCATCTCCTCTTTAAACACCTCAGTGATCGGCATGCCAGCGTAGATGAGCTCCTGGCCTCGCTCGTCACAGATGCTTGTCATGAACGAGGCTGGCTTACGGATCAGGCCCAACTCCTGGAGGAAATCCAATGGGGAGTAAAACAAGTAAGATGGGTTCTAACACTCCAGGTAATGAACACGATGTAAAAATGTTTGCACACTCTGAAGCAGAGCTCAGTATTGGCATATAGGACAGCTGATAAGTAACAAGAAATTGCAGTACAGAAATGTGACCGATTTGTTGGAGGCAACAGAAACAGTGACAGCATTACATATTTTGTTCACAAGTTGATTTTACAACTGTTAAGTGTCCCACTCAGCACATACTGTACTTAGGTTGCAATTCTTTAATAAATAAATTGAAGGCTTCCTCTATAGATTTTTTTCTTCTTTTAGGATAGACACAAAACTGTTAATCACCAATATAGACCGTTACTGGCCAACAAACTTCCATATTTTTATATGCGCTTATATGAAAATATTAAGCTCTATATTGTTACTATACCAGATTCAACAGCTATTAAGTTCTTCAATCAAGACAGATGCCTTTTTGGGTTTATCAAGTAATGATCTAGGTTCTTACCCTGGCCCAAGAGTAATCCATAGGCACTGTTGGGGGTGGTACCTCCTGAGCGGGAATGATGGTACCATTGGCCACCAGTTCATCATAAACAGTCCTGTTTCATCAGATATAAACACAGTATCAGAGGAAAACCCTAAAAAATAATTGTGGCAAACTCTGGTACGACGGTGTGATGATTTCTCACTTGATGACATCCCCCAGCTCATCAAAGCTCTTTGGTACATAAGCTCCAGCGTCCCTCAGAGCCTGGTTCTTGGCTACTGCTGTTTCTGAAGCCTGGTTGGCACAGGCCCCTGCATGGCCAAACTGAACCTGAGGATGGCAATATTAAACTCTCAGTGCCCAGGTAACAATAACAAAATCCAAAAGAAACAAAAAAAATAAATAAAAAATACCCAAAACAAAACACAGCCATCGAACCTCTGAAGTGAACATGGTGGCACAGGTTCCAATACACCAGCACACCACAGGCTTGGTTATCCTGCCCTCTCTGATGCCTTGGCAGATCTTGTACTCCTCTGTGCCTCCAATCTGGGTTGTCGCGAGTAAAAGAGATATTAAAATTTGCTCATAGATTAATTTCATTAAACACATAAAGTCACATGGGACAAAGCCAACATGCTCCAAATGAAAGTAACTTAACATTAGTGTTAATCTGAAAATATAGATTAATACAGTCGTGGGAGGTACTCTCACCTCTCCCAGCATCACTATCATCTCAACCCCCAAAGTGTCCTGGTAACGAAGGACGTGGTCCATGAAGGTGGAGCCTGGATATCTGGACAAAGGGGACCAAAACAAAAAAAGGACTTTCAGACAATATGTTTCTGTGGAGCAGGGATAAATTATCTAAAAATTAAGCACCACAACTATAGTTTTACGTCAGGCTTCACAAGACCACATCTCTCACTCCAAAACAAATAATTTGCAATAAGCTCTTGTACCTGTCTCCTCCGATGGCCACACCTTCATAGACGCCATCTGTGGTGCGGGAGATGATGTTGTTCAGCTCGTTGGACATGCCTCCAGAGCGCGATACGTATGCTACGCTGCCTGGACGATAAAGTTTGGAAGCCAGGATGTTGTCCAGCATGCCACCTGTGTTGCCTATCTTAAAACAGCCTGGCTTGATGCCACCAACCTGGGAGATGGAAAATAAAGGGTCTCAAATTAATTTGTGTTGCAGCAGTTCTGCTTACATAGATGGACAATTAAACACATCTATACACTCAGACAAAGATCACGATCACTACATTCAATTTCAATTCAATTGTATTTATATAGCGCTACATCATAACAGAGTTATCTCATAGCACTTTTTAATGTAGAGCAAGTCTAAACCAACTCTATATGTATTAACCCCCACATTTCCACCAAGGAAAAACTGCCTTTTAACAGGCAGAAACCTCAAGCAGAACCAGGCTCTGGGTGGGCGGTCATCTGCCTCTGGGATGAGTTGGGTAGAGATTAAAAAAAAAAAAAAAAATAAATGGGGGGGTAGAGTGAGAGCAGGATGAAAGAGAACACAGTAGCACAGTACAATTCCACATACAGAAGATGCAACGCAATGGAAGTCTACTGTACTATTCAGTCTACTGCATTGTTGCAAAGACCGTCTCTGTGGGAGTCATATGGCTGCATACCGTAGCGGGGCCAATGATAGTGACACCTTTCTCATCAGCCATCTTGATTATCTTCCTTGTCTGAGCTTCAGGGATGCCCTCAGCTATGATGGCGATAGAGTGGATCTGAAAACAATTTAAATAAGAGCAGACTCATGTTTGGCTGAAGCTCACATATTTATGCAGTGATGTATCTATGTATGGACTTGTATGCAAACATAACTTTACAGTATGTCATTGTACCTGTGGGTACTGCATGGCCTCTACTGTGCTGTCATAGGCTGAACGCAGGGACGCAAAGCTGATCAGGACGTCCACCTCAGGGTGCTTCTTCATGGCATCGGCCATGTTCTTATAGACCGGCAGCAGGATCTCCTTGTGGCCCCAGTAGAACTTCTGCTTGTGATCCCCACTGGTAAACAGACATGTAAGACTGAATATAAAACTAGCAAAATTGTATATGAACTTGAGCAGCACTAGAGCAGTTGAAACCGTTCCGATTTGCAACTTTGGAGATAATAGAATTCTCTCAATAACAAATCTTGTCTTTTAGGTTTGGACGTCCTAAAATTAAGAAAGTCGAGCCAAGTATAGACTGCAAAGTTGGTCTGACTTTACATATTCTGACAATTAAACACATTTCATCAAGATGATATACGACTTGATAAAAGATATGAAAACTTGACAAAAATATTACAACTAGAAGTTCATATTTATACCAATAAAGTTGGCCATAGTGGATGAGGCTTTGTTACATTATCCTTCATTGTTTGGGGGAACAGATGTTTCCTCTACTTAGTACACTACGGTAGTTATTTACACCGTGACAAGATTGTGTTTTTAATATATTACCATCATGCATCTGAATTGCAACAACACACACATTGACAAGACAAAACCACATGATGCAGTGAAATGTATTCTGGACAATCTGTTGCAACACTGTAGAGATGTCCTTAATCAGTGGAGAATTAAGTTTGTAATTCAACTCAATTCAGACAAACTTGATATCAGGGGGAACCTACGTGAAGGGGTAGACCATGGCTGCCACAGAGGGTTCCTCCCGGGAGCATACGTAGTCAAAGTCCATCATACCTTGCACGGCACGCGTCTGCATGCCCCAGACTATGGCCTTGGTGTGCTTTCTGAAGAGGGTGGTGGCTTTGGCTTTGGGAGGCAGAGAGAGAGCGAGAAAGAGTGAGTCAAATGAGAGCTGGGGGGGTGTTCGGCCCAGCCAAACAGCAGGAATGCAGCAGGAATGGGGATGGCAACAAGCAAAGTACAGAGTGACCACACTCTGAGGAGGTAGAGAAAATAACTCCTCATAGTTAAAGACTTTATAGTTACAACCTCACCAATGCAAACACTGCTCCAAAAGAAAGGCCATTGTCTCTTTGCATTCGTTGTTCATCTACCCCCCCCCACACACACACACACACACTTCCCCCTTGACTTACTAACTTATTTTGCAGATTTCTTCAGATTCATTGTAATTTGGGTGCCACACATCAGTTTTTAGCTGACAAATGCTGCTGTTGCATTCAGCCCAATATAACTTGCATTCAATTTAATTTTAATTATAACCAACTTACTCAGAATCCATTATTTTGTCCACCTCCAGGTCACACTTTTAAAAAGGATTAATTTGGGGTCTCACAATGTTAAAATTTAAACGGCACCAGTGGTTGCAGTAGAGGATTTGAGATACGAGACATATTGTTTGAAATTTCCAATAGTGGTTTTACTTCCTTTGTTTCCAAATTAATAGTTTTTCTACTGTAGGTTTGTAAAAGGACGTACCCCACATGACCTTTACCAAGTCGGAATACCACATAAGCAACACACAACCCCTCAGTGTTGATAACGCAGCTGTCTAATAGTAATTTAATTAATACATTTAAAAAAAAAAAACAATTTTAAAAACACCACAGCAACCCAGTAGCAGTGCAAGACAAACGTTTATGTCGAGACTGAGCTAAGGCAGTAAAGTAGGTAAGTGTTCTCTATTGAATGCAGAGTGTCATGTTAGTGTACAATGTGGTTTGAAGAATTTGTTGTTAAATTAATCACCATAAGGCCCCCTATTAAGGTGAGTAAGCCACCATAGAAATGTGAAAAAAGGACAGATTGCAGAGAAACATCAGCAAAAAGACAAAAATAGGAAGGCAGGGGGAAGTTGGACAGAGAGGGGAGAGGTCAGGAAGACAGGTTTTTCACACCCTTCCATACCTCCGCTGCAGCCTGAAGAGGCTTGCGCTTCTGTAACCCCATGGGACGGGAACACAAAATACGACAAAATTAGCACAAACGGAGAAAAGAATGAGTGCGTCTTTATCTTATCCACTTGAACAGACGTCAGTGCATTAGGTCAACTGTGCGTCATATCTCTAAAAACACTCCATAAAGAGCACACCAGAAGAAAGCCCATGCAAATCTCAGCTGCTACAAAGCTGCTGTGAAAAGCAATCTAAAACGTTTAGTCTAGCCACAGCTGTAATCTCAACATAGCCTGTGCTGAGCATTGGACTTCTAACAATCAAAACTATCCCCACACAAAAACACACAGTTCAGTCTAAAATGGTGACAAATCTACAGATGCTTGTATTTATGAGTCTTAGCATTAGAAAACTGATGATATGCTTAATTTGTGGATTATATACACAATTGTTTCTACAGTTTAGATTTATTCAAACGTATTGAACAAAAACCCACAAATATTTTATTGCTGAAGAACCTAATGGACTACTGAGGCGATGCAAACATGTAGGTGTCACACACAGACACACTCCTTTCCAGCAAAGACTAGGAGAGTGAGGGGTAAGAAGAAAGAAAAAAAAAAAAGGGACAAACCAGTGTAGAGTGCGTGGGCAGCCAAACGCAAGGTGTGGGCATGGCGCACCTATCACTTACCTTTCCAATCGCCTGTGACCACTTTCTTCAGAGGCCACAGTATAGAATGAAGAGAGTCTTAGAGGAACAAGCATGACAAAGGCGAGTGTGAGTGGACAGTTTGTGCAGCAAAACAAGAAGAGGAGGAGGGAGAAATAGAAAGAAAATTAAAATGCAGAATGGCAGTGATGGAACTGGGAGGGAGGGGGAAAATACAGGACGCAACAATAAGAGAAATGAAACAGCATATGTGTTTGAATACATATGGAGTCCTGCTGATAAGGCAGCGAAGAGTGAGTGCTACTGTGTTAGTTACCTGCTGGAAGACCTGCTTTTGACTTTTTGGCCGGGGTGACATCATTAGACGTCTTGGGTTCAGAGAATGAAGCCGTCCTTGTTGTAGCTGGAGTCTGGTACAGGAAATAGAGAGAAACAAATATTTATATTATTCAAAGCTTAACAGAATCTTTTAAGGAGAAACGGTAGCAAGGAACTTACAATTTCCCTCTTACAGTAATAATTTTCCATTTTTAGTATACACACGCACATGTATGAGTTTATTACCAGTCAATTTTGCTTATATTGTGTCTTATGTGAATTATAAAATACTGCTGTGACAATTTGGAGTTGTATGTCTTTGTCATATCAAGTTTGTTCCCAAAATAAAGAAAGAGGCTAAAAGCTTTTTCCCTCCAGTTCACAAATGTACATGTCATATGTTTTATGCACTTTAGGAAATTGTGATATATGGCCTTTGTTTAATGAGTTAGTCAGCAATACTCTTCTTTAACTCCCACAAACAGTACAATTAGTTAACTGGTTTCACACAAGGACAGTTCACAATTTAATTGCCCATTAAACTCACTGGACAACTAGCACATGAAAAAACAAAGCCTGTCTCAAGCAATAAGACATCTGTAATGGGTTACTGAATGAAAATACCACTGCACTGTTGCTGGCATTGAGTAGGAAGTTGGCGGTATGTGCGTCCATTGGGGGCTGGTTAGGGATTGGCCGGTGGCCCAGAGCCATTCCAACAATGGCTGTCATGTGGGTCTCGGTACCAAACACATGGATAGGGATACCTGTGGTCTTCCCTGCAAAAAGAAAAAGGTTTCTTTATCGTGCATAAAAAACTAAAAAAAAACTAAATAAATACCTAACTGGCATTCATGCTCTCATATCACTTGTGCACTGAAAAACATTATCCCTCTTTCCAGTCATATGTAGTTCAATAAAATAATCTGATAATTGCACCAAGTTTTTCCAAAATAACAAATTACATACTACAGTCATAATTTAATTCCTTTGTTCTCTGGCTGGGCTCTTCCCTGTGACACTCCGCTTCATCTCACTCACCTACTTCCCCCATCACCCTTAGCCCCTCCTGGTAGTTGGGCCCGCCACGTCGAACAAAGATGGTGACCTCGTGCTCCTTCAGAGGACCTTGGAAGTCTTTGATTGCCCTGACAATGCCCTGAGGAGAGACACGGGCAGGTCAGCTATGTGGATCACAGATAGTGGATTCTTCTAAAAAAAATCTGTATAGGTGCGCCACTTTTTAGTAACACATTATAACAGAGAACATTAAGTACTGTGTTGTGGTGCTGAATTAACAAAAGGAACATAGATAACTGAGGTATGAGTGCTATGAGATAACTGTTATGATATGGCGCTATATAAATAAATATATGTGAAGTTTCATGCTGTTCATGAGTATCTCAACAAGGAACGAAGCTTCAGAACCTATTACTCCCAAAGAGACTGGCCTCAAACAATACAGACCTCAAAATAGTGTTGAGTTGGTATTTGTCTTAGGAAAAAATATCAATACACATTTCATTGACTTAATCACACTATGCAGGCATGTGATAACAGTATACCTTTCATGGTGTTTCAGATAAATAAAGTGATTGACCTTGAATGTGGCTGCTACATTGGTGAAGTTGGCAATACTTCCTCCAATGATCAGCACTTTCCCTGAGGGATACAGAGAGAGCAGGTGATATGTTAACAACGTGACTGAAATTTGACACTCCCAGCCATTAAGTCTATTGCTGGCCCTTGCGATACACTAAAAGGAGAGTAAGAGTGATCCAACAATGATTAACCAAAGTTTATAATAAATGTGCAATTTATCCGAAACGGTCAAGATTGTTTTCCAAAAGTGTGTCTACCAACTTCCTCCCACCACGTTCCACTTCGGCCTACTTTTTTGACCCTGTTAAGTGGAAACACGCCCTAATGAAGTGTTGTCTGTACCCACCTTGAGAGTGTTTCTCCCGTGTCATGAGAGAGAGGATGGTTTTAGCATAGTCGTAGGTCTGCTGCTCACTTGGTGCACCAGAGTACTCGCCATAGTTGGCCAGTTCATCCACCCCGCCCAGGTCACAGATTGTGTCGCTAAAGAGGAGGGTAGATGGAGAGTCAAGAGCTGCGTCCTGTTTGTAGTTGGTGCCTTAGTTTTAATTAACGGTGCCCTGTGGAGTTTTCTTGTAAACAAACACAAGTTGTGTTTACATTCAGTGTTACTCACCGAAAAGGCATTGCATGCATCCTTGAGGTTGAAAGCAATTCAACATTTGCAAAGACGATTTATTTTGTATTTTAAGTCCTGCATTGTTTACAACCATGTTTATTAGCTTTCAGTCTTCCTCTTCACTGCCTTTGTTGGCACATTACTGCCACCTGTACATCAGTAGAATGGGGGAAACCATTCCAGGGAATGTGTCAACTGCATACACGTGTCATGGTGCATGTGCATGACGACCAAGAAAAGGGGGACCCAGGCCTAAACAAAACTGCTATATAGTGCTACCACAGGTGTCTATCAAAGGCAAAAACTCATTTTGCATCAGTGCCTGCCATATGAGTCACAAGCGTGTGACAAGCTTTTATATTTGCAGCCATAAAAAAGCTCTAGCAGCATGCAATAGTAAATATATAGTATATATTTAATGTACCAAAGTAATTTGAAGAGCATTTGTTAGCTAAAAAGGCTCAAAATAAATAATCGGAGTACCTGTAGACTACTGAAGCCCCTCCTCCAGCCACCATGGTCCAGATCCTGCCACGAGGGTTCAGCAGCGTCAGCTTCAGACTGGCACCACTCTTTGCATCCAGATCAGCTATATACGCCTCCTACAATGGACAAATCATATAGTGGGTCAATGAGTGAACAAGGCCAAGGATGGAGGCATAAACTGAGATTCAAGCTACTTGTGAATTTCAGTTCCTGGTGACTGGGACATTTGGTATAATATTTGTTCCCAGAGGCTGTCGAAACATTTTGTTTTAATGCCTGAACAGGACATGACTGAATTTAAAAGATTAGGTATGCAGGCAAAAGGAAAGAAGAAAAAAAAGCTACACCTACAACTGTGGAAAAGACCGCTATAGTATTATAACCCAATAGATCTTAATACACACGTACATAAAAAACCGCATTGCTTTCCTTCAGATCTCACCTCTGGGTATGCTTCTCTGCCAAAGGGTGGTGGAAACTCCACATCGCCCCATTTAGCCTTGCAGATGTAATCTGCTGTGGCATCAATCTTGGCTGCCATGTCGAGGACGAACACTCCATGTTGGGTGACAACTGGTTAAGAGAATAAAAGTTGTGCTCTGTTAATTTGACATGTTTATGTTTTCCTCAAATATGGACAAAACAAAAGACTATGTGCATCAGTGGTAAATTTGAACATTATTGTACACAGATTAGTAACTTGGTCATGTAAATTAGTAATGCATAAATGGAGCTGTTGGAGCAATAAAACAGTTCCAATCTTCCCAAACCGAAGGTTGGGATCTTGCTTCTGAGTCCTATTGTAGAAATTAATATAAATATGCACAGTTTAGATTCATGTTAAGACAAACATACCTAGAGGGTTGATCTCAAGGTAGGTGAAGTAGAGGTCCTCATATAAATTGAAGAGACCCACTATAAAACTGGCCAGGACTCTTCAGTAAGGGGAGAAAAAAACAACAACAAATAAACAGATTAAAATCACAATACAAGCGAGGACAACAAGTCTTACTAGAAAACATAAAATAAAATGGAGTCTAGAACAGTGCCTCTCATCCACAATACATTAAATGAACACAAAATATTTTATTGCCAAACAATTATTCTAAAAATGCTGCCAAGTTTTAACACACAGTGCAGCAGCAATGATAGAATATGTAGTGGATTACACTGTGCTTACAAGGGCAGAGCTTGTGAGAAACCAGACCCAAAAAGCTAAGCAACACTGTATAAAAAGAGAGGTCAGCATGTTCTCTGCACACTGGGGGTGGTATCTGGGAAATAGGGCAAAAAACAAACTAAAGCACACTGCTCATGGTAACACAATAGCGAAGGACACACTAACTACACTGAAGACAGAAAAATGTAGGAACAAACAGTAACACATAAAAATCAACCACAATCAGATTTCTACTGATTCTAATAGGTAAGACATTGGCAAAACACATGAGGGGAGCACTTTTAATCAAAGGCAATCAGCCATAACATTATGAAAGCATGGGCACACTGACCACCCTGTGTTCCGACACCTTTCTATCAGAACCAGCATCAACTTAATCAATTAATGATCAATTGACAAGATAATCAATGTTCTTCACTTCACCTGTCAGTGGTCATAAAGTTATGGCTGATCGGTGTATATCAAAGTGGCATCACATTAAAGAAAGTGCCGTCAAATTCCTGTCCCCTACCGAATAGATGCAAAATGACCTCCTAGTATAACATTCAGGTAAAAAATATCCTTATGTCTTATTTTCAGCCAACTAAGTTTGTTTAACTGCTGTAGCTCTTTCCGTGTGGATAAACAAACAAAAAGATTTGTACATACTCTTTCTTGTCATCAGGAACGTGTGTGAGGAGCTGCTCTGTGACTTGATCCTCACTCAGCTTATCATCAACTGCAACCATCAGCCTCTGGGCCTTGGTGTCCACGTCACCCACCTCCACGCCGCCCTCATGATGGAAAAGCACATGGTCGCCCTCACGTGTGGCAAATACACACACGTAAAACTCCTCCTCCTGGGTGGACCAGTAGAGAGTTAGGGCAAGTACAAGGATATTCACACACACACACACACACACACACACATTTGGACGGATTTAGTTTGCAAGCCATAGAGCATGCAGTCTCATTTACAAAAGGCTGACAAGCGGTTAGAACAACTTGAACATCCGGTTCTCTATCTGAATCAAATTGACCTTAACACAGGCTTACATACGTACTGCAACTATTCACTCTGTTCAATTCACAAAACTGAAGAAATCAAGCAAACAATCATATGAACACTGACACACACACGTCTTTTAAAAAAGATAATAGGATGTGGAATGACGAAACACAAGGAAATGGCATACATTACCTGTGTGTGTGGAACAAACGGCTCAATGAGGAAGTTCTTCAGCACACCCTTTGCCTTTCCCACCTGTTCAAGACAAACAACTTGATATCACACACCACAAGCATGTTAGTCTAATCTAGTTATAGACTTGGAAGTAAATGGCACTATAGAAAATGATGATGGAAAGTATGGCATGGGATATTTGAAAAAAGCAACAACTAATTAAATGGCTGGTCATTGTTTCCCCATTCATTAACCTAATGTATGGCGGCCCACCATAAATTAATTTATTCTGCCATAGTGTCATAATGAAATGAATATTACTCCGCATTAACCCCTAACCTCCTGAGACGCAGGGGATTGTATATGATCCCAAAAATCTATGTTGTCTTTAACGCATCATGTCGCCGCAAAAGTTAGAGCTAGAGACATACCGCTTTTTCCTCAGAGTGCTAACCGGTGAGCCCGTTTGTCTATGTGAGCCATTTACTTCTGTCTGTAAAACTCCCCTTTTGCATGGTGCATTGTTTTTCTACTTGTATGTATATCGATCAGTTCTCACCCAACATCTTTGTTGGTGACATACTAGAGTGTAAAGGTCCCATTTCTATATTGGACACTGCTATTGGTTACAGCCAATCAGAGTGTCTCAATTAATTTATAGGTACCCATCTAGTAATCAGCTACCTAATTGGGCTAATTGTAGATACTTTCATTTTCAGGTGAAATAAGACCTTCGTAACAGGCTGCAAAAAGAGGACCTGGCTGCCTGCATGAGGGTCTCCATCAATGGGCTGAGCCCAGAGGAATTTAGTTACGCAAGGGCATTGGAACTCATTTTCTCAAAGCCTAGGAAAATGAAATGTTCAGATGCAAGGTGCAATGTTTGTCAATAGTGATGTAACTCCATCTCAATACACCTGTTCAACACAGTTCAGAAGTTGCACACTTTTGAGCAAAAGCAGTTACCTCTGTTAAACACAAACTCTGTTAGCTTCTTAATTCTGCTCTGAAACTGCACCAGATTAATGCATTTAGTTAACATATTTTAATAAATGCGTCATGGGATCCTGTGGGAAACATTGTGATGGGCAGACTTTAGCTGGAACAGGTGAGATGACAGAGTTTGAATCAATGCGTTACACATCTATCTCTATTTACCACACTAGCAAACTGTAGCATCTGACCAGTGTTTGGGGGCAAACAAAATCAACCAGAGGCAAAGTGCAAAGAGCTTCATGAGAAGTAAACCTTCCGTTAGGTTTTTAGTTTGGCAAACAAGAAAGGGGAAGAAAAAAGCTCTAAGAGTTTGTATTCCTTGGTAAAACAGCAATCATCTCTATAAATAGCTCCCACAGATGGTCTTGGCCAATTATTTATGAATAATAATGGAATGACTTGCATGGAGACATGTCACAGTTCAAAACAACATCATCCATCTCTCCTTCCACCTCAGCTTTCATTGCCCAAGGGGACGTGGTGGGAGTGGGTGTGAAAGGAAAAGGGGTGGGGGTGTTGGAGGTAGGAAAAAAAAAGAAAAGAAAAAAGGATGCAAACCTGAAAAATCTGTCATTTTGCTCAATGTGCGAGATGAGTGCCTGCCTGGGTAAACCACACTGACACTTAACACAAACATCAACAGGAAGAAGGAGAGGCTTCAGACATAACAATAAATCAAATGTCTTCATCAAGGCTTAAAAGAAGCTCCAAGGTGAAAATATTTCTGGATCAACGATGTATCTCCTGCTTCACACTGTAAAACACAAAGAACATCATGATCCAACTGCTCCTCAACATAAAGAGGTTCCAGCTAATGTATAACCCTCTTCATCCCTGAACAACTGTGACACCGCACCACTGAGAAGGACACACTTTCTCATTTTCAAATGTATTTTAATCATCTCCATGACAGTACGAGCAGTATGCTTTTGGCTTAAATCAACAAAAGCTATACAGTATTGACACTAACAACTAAAAAATAATTTCAATAATAAAACAACTGGTGATAACAACTCCACGTGACTGCAATGTCTACCTGTAGCAGTTTATTACAGAACTCCTATCATTAAAAGTGCTTTCTAAAGCATGCTGGCTCTGAGTATAATGACCTGAGCCACTGGAGCGTGTCACATTTTGGGACTTGGACAAGCTCGGCCCATCATCAAACATTACTCAGCATCAGTGTTCAGTTTAGTGTAAATATCAACTGCGGGGGCACACAGAGAAGCCCGTGCCATCCTTCTAGTGCTGGCTCATTTGCATTTATACAATGTAACACTGAAATATTATTATGACAGTTGTGATGGTATGTTGAGTTATGGAAGTTTCTAGGCAAGTCTGTAAGCTCACCCTACATAAAAAAGAAAAAACGATATTAAATCAAATTCAAACCTGCAGCTAAGTCACTAACTCGCACGACTGCGCAGTCCTCAGTATACTCGTGGATGTACATTGTGCTCTGGGTCTGATGGTACAGCCTTTGTATTCAGTTAGTTTTCAGAATGCATGCAGCTCATGTGATAGAGCATATTGCATATCTCTGGCAGAACAGGGGTATTCTAGTGTCTAAGCTGCACACAGGGATAGAAGACTTATAATTGTCACCTATAGGCATATTTCCACGCAAACAGACCACAGTTCTACTTTGCAATGCAAGGCTAGAAGGGGTTCTTCACATACAGTATGGCTCAGAGGATCGATAATACCACTGAATAATGTGCGTCAGTCAAAATCAACCAAGGTTTTAACTTTGAATTACTTCTGTCGACTGTCCAGCCAATCAAGGCCCCTTGAGAGCAGTGTCCAGAGACTATGAATCCTGACAAACCCCACCTTAATCTTAATTGTGGAAACCTATGGCTCATTGAATAATCTCCATAATTTGCATAATATTTCCAATTCTGCAGTTGCTGGAGGAATGCAGGGATCATCTAAATGCATTTTATTTCTTCCTCACCCTTCCATCGCTCCTGTATGTGGAATAGGCCAAAAACAGGGCAATGCCTCCCTGAGTTCTCCTTGACTTTTCTGGGTCATGGTGATAAGCGCCAACACTGAGCCTGTGTTTCTTATCTAAAGTTGAAAACATCTTGCATGGCATTTTGGCTTCCATGGGGTGTTATTTGTCAAAAAAGTGCATGGATATATGTATTAAAGGTCTTGGTCCGTTCTTGATCAAAATAAATTCACATTCACATACAACAATGATCCACATGGCCGAAGGTGGAATACAGCTCTGTAGACAGAAGTGATAAAACAACATTTGTAATCTATTTGTCCCTTACCCAAATATATTGTCCGATGACAAAATCACTAACAAAAAAGGTCTTCCATAAAATAAAGGATACTTGGAGTAACTGCATGAGCTCAAGCTCAGACAATCAATTCTGGAGGAAAAATCCTTGCAACGCTGATGCATATTTTAGATTTTTATGGGATGGGAAACTTTACAAATCTCACAATTCGCCTCAGTTACAATTCTTGGTGTAACAATTTGAATTCAGGATAAATTCCTGATTCCAAATCCATTTTTTATTGAATAAAAAGATAAATGGACACTATGCAGACTCTTGTGCTCCAATGTGTGCTCTAATATATTTTGTGAACTGTGTGAAACAGACGTAGCTTCTTAGTTTTGCTCTTAAAGTGCACCAGATTGATGCATTTAATGTTAAAATTCTAACAAACACTAAGGAAACACTTTTCCACATTTCTTAAATTGTGACTCAAATCAAAATCTTAGAAGATATTAATCGTGATTCTTAGATGAATCTGAATTTGCCCCCACATTACTTTATTTGGTGTAATTCTGGAATCTAAACATGCCAGAATAAAATGCATCCATACAACGTGACCATCCATGCTGCCACAAAGTGGTTCAGATCGGCTGTGTTAGATGCTAGAATAGGTGACAGCACCTCCTCTTTGCTGCCTACACGTAGTGTTTTCTGGTAAATGGAAAATGTGCACCACCTGCTACATTAGAGCAAGCCAGCAGCCTCTAAGCCAGGCCCAGACACACATCTCCTGGTCTTCTGAGTGTGTAGGCGGACAAACTCCTTTCTACTTGGTAACAGCCGGAATGCCTCCCTACATGTGTGGGAACCTTAGTGCCTCCTGCTCCAGGAAGCTTCCTTCCTATGTAAGTCTCAATTGTTTTTTGACCGAGATAGGAACATATCAAAGTCACTGGGCTCCCAACGTGAACCACAATGCAACCTGATGCAGTGTAAGATCACAGGTGGAGAGGGAGACGGCAGTGTAAAGGTACAATGAAGATATTGTGAGAGAACATCAGTGCCACTACACAGTTTCCTTACAACAGCATTATGCAACTGCCACTGAGGGACTCGATTGCATTAAATGTCCAAGACAGCGGAGGCACCATTGTTATGTGCTATCTGCTGTAAAGACCAGATCTGAAGCAAGAGTGAGAACAAGTTTTCCACCGTCTTACAAATGAGACCTTGTAATGCAGACAGATGGCCTGATATCATCCATCCTGACAATTTTTTTTCTGTATTTTCTTCTAAATGCACACCCCTACACTGGACTGACAGGGCCCTGTAGCTTGCCATCTGCTTGCCATTTTTGGCACCAGAGCATGCATTTCCTGTTGGAGCTCTCTCCTGTTGGGGTCACCATTGATTACTCACTCTGACACTCCTGTCATAAAGACAGCTTATCACTCCATCATTCTAATCAGTTCAGCATCTTATTCACATCTCTTTCACATACATATTCATACATCTGGAGGAAATCGGTCTTGACATTGCAAATTGCAAAGACAAACAACTTTGTTGCTCAACTGTTTTGCCCCAAAATGGTTTTATTTCATGCAGAAATGATTCTCAGTCTCTGGGTAATGCAAAAAGAGCTTTTGAAGCAAGACTGAACAGTTGTTAGAGGTTTGTTTTGCTAATGCCTCGCTGTGAATTTCTTACAGAGACCAGCAGAAATCCAATCTCTACCGATCATCCAGCCAGAAAAAGAAATTACAGTCAATTTGTCAAGTGGAACCAAAATCTAATATGTTTGTTTAATGATATGAGGCTACTTCTACAGGGCCCACTAAACAGCCTATTTATGAGTCCCTGTGCCTTCATAGCTTATGACAGCCAACATTTAAATACCCTCAAGAACATATCTATCAGTTTTGGAGCTGTCATTAAAATGGTCTTAGTCTATCAAAGTTACAGCTTCAGTGAATATTATTCATATGTTACAAGCCAAAAAAACCCAGTTCATTTATTAAAAGGTGTCCCATATGATTTCACATTATGAAAGATATGAGATATTACGGTATACAACGTGAGATGATATACATTTGTCAACCATCACAGATTTCTCTATGCTGTCTATATATGATGCTAAACCCTTAATATATGTATCTGGCTGTATGTGTCCATTGTGGGAAATAATGCAAATCAATTAACAGGACTGCTTTATGCAATATTGGATTTAAATGATTATTGCATCAATGTCGTGTCGTGTCTAGTGTCATTTATTTTTGGATAAGCCAAAAAAAAAAAGTAATCTGGATATTTTATCTCTAACAGTTTCGCTACTGGTCTTCCATAAAATATCAATGTCAATATCACAATAAAGCAAATTAATTAAAAAAACTGGATACAGCAATTGATTACATATCATCCAATAGGGCTGTCAATTTTTTCAAAAACATTAAGCTTGAAATAATGACAACATGTAAGTTGTCCCGTTCACTGGCAGGCCATTTGATGCTTCATTTGAGAGAGTGCTAACGTTACCGTAAGGCAATTGCATTTTACAATGGAAGCCAACAGCCTTATCTTTATCGATGATTTTCCCATCTATGGTGTCAAATTCAAAATCTTCCACATTTTGAATAAAAAGTGACAGCCCTTTCACCCACCACTATTTTAAATTGTCCCCCTTTCAATTCAATTTACAAGTCACCCTTTCTGGATTTCTGCCTGAAAAAAGTACGATCAATTCATATTCTGCAGAGATGAGTAAGAACCTTAGGGCATCAACATCCTCTGCTCTGACAGAGAGACTAATTCACAGTGAAGTCAAACATTTCTTAATGGAAAATGATCACTAAATAACTAAACGCCACACAGAGTGATCTGAATAATATTCTTCGTTCTTCCTATGACTTTTGAATGAACTGGTGCTTAATTTCTTATGACACCACTGGATAGAAGTGTTTGATCATAGGAGTAAGCACACACCACAGGATGTACATGTTACAGCGCAGTGTATGAGTCAGCCACTAAGGCGTCAGCAAGGATGCATTGATGATATAGAAATAGTTTGGCAATCTACTTTAACATGACTCATACACAGAAAAGCACTACTGGCAAGCATCAATATTCTAATGGCATCTTCCGTTGCACATGCATCGACGCACAAACACACTCAGTCGTGCACATCCCAGTGGTGTTACAGTATGCGCCTTGACAGTGAGAAGTGCTGATGGTGGTGACCAGCCCTGTGTTAACTTGACCCTGTGCCAGACAATCAAGGGGAACAGCCTGTTATACCCATAGGCAGGGCCAACACCCTACTGCTGCCACCCACACAGACTATCACACTCCTAAGCAACAGTCATCCCACTGACGCATGGGAGACTGGACTTAACTGCACCTGGTGTCTGTGATACTCTAAAAGGCTAAATAATCTGCAGTGATAAGACATCAGACTAATTCAAGAACAACAGACTAATTCAAGGACAACAGACTAATTCTGGAAATGGCAAGATAAATTATCTTTCATTCCACACCTGTCAGAAGGTTGAGTTATGTATGCCTAGGTATAATAAAGAGCTCAGTTCACTGCTGCACATCCTCACTTCAGTGTACAGAACACAAATGAGCAGCTTAGTGCTACATTTAACTCTTAATTACATATAATTTACATCAATTTCCCTCCATTCAAACAGAGAAGTAACAGGAAAAGACACTGTCTTCACATTTTGTGGCACACATCCAGACATCTTGCTGTGTGGATAAGCATGGTTATGCTGATATCGAGGCTTTGCTTTTATATGACTGAGAACAATCGGCAGGTGTTCGAGTGTTGAGGCGTTTTGTGGACGAGCTGAGGTGCTGTGAAGATCCCCATCTGGCATGGCAGACACAGAGACAAAGGTGCTGATCTTTGTGCCACAGTAGCTGGAGGCAGGCCTTAATGAAGAGGTAGCAGCTGAAGAAGAAAGGGTCATCTTGGCTGTCAGAGCCAAGGCAGCGGCCCATTAGTGGTGGACCGCCGACAAGAGAGGCCTCGCTGACAAGGTGCGACTAGGGACATGCACAGGACGACAGCTAGCACTGGCTAATTATTGTTAGGTGCTAGCAGGAAAAGTGACAAGGAAGGGTAGCAGGTGAAGGCACAAGACAGGGCAGAACAAAATGGGCAATTTGAGGGAGGGAACAACAGTAAAAGGCTTGTGTCATGCCGTTTATGTCTACAAGGTGTAATATTGACACTCTTCCCCGCAGGCATTACATTTAATTTAAAAAAGAAACGTTATCAAGAGCCAAATAAATCACTGTACAGGGAAGCTGCTCTCATATGAGAATAAGACACCTTAGTTGGCTTTTTCATTTTTGTGGAATAGTGGAGATTCCTTGAAAAGTATAGATTACTGAATGTCTTGATAAGGATTGTATTAATGAAAATGTTTGTCATGTTTGTGTGTCAGCATGTGTGTGATACATGTGTACGTGTACAATGCAGAGTAGCTCTGCCTATTAGTGGGCCTCCTGTTGAAGTTCACAGGCCCATCTATTTGAGGTTAATCCCGCCATTCCCCTAAAGACTACAACTCAAAGGAGATACAGAAGAGAAAAACAAGCATTGTTTGGCGCCAGTAACTACAAGGCCACAGTGTTCCAACCACAAAGTCATCTTTATATTAGTGTGAGGACTGTTCAGAACATGTATAGTATGTAATGTACATGCTGTTAGCATATTCTCCCTTCACTGCGAACTACACACACAATTGTCATCATCAATGTAGCTTCAGGACCTTTAAGTAACTGCTACATTGCAATCAAAGTACAGTGCTTTTCAAAAACAGATTATAGAATAAAACTCAATACCAGAACAAGAGATTATAATGCGTTCCTTAACTAGATAGAGCAGAACTAACTTCAAAGTTGGCTCCATTTTCACCTTTCTAATAGCGGAGTACTCCAACATGGACAAATTACTTGAAGGAAATGCCAACCACGAAGCCATAGTGCAAAGTACTCTGTGACAATAGCATAAAATGGCAGTAAATGTCATTGTGCTCCATTAAGAAGTCCTTTGTCTGTGTTACCCTGGCCTTCAGAGTCTAATGGTCTTTGGCAAGTAATTTCTTTCAAGAATGGAATTCCCTCTCTGTTGGTTCCCCTATGGCTGCTGAACACAGGGTTAAGGCATTGTTTTGTAGACAGTCAGTCAGGAAAGCCAGTGGGGCAGACAGGCTTAGACCACAGACAGCATGGCAGTCTCAGCTGTTAATAACAGAAACGCACTAAGAAAGACACAAACACATGTGCACACACAGATATATAGCCCCCGGGACGGAGATGTCCTTGGCACAAAGCATGCATGGATAATAATCAATTTTTCCTGACATGCATTTGCATTTAAAACTTGGACAATTCAAAATCCGCTGACCCAGTTACCCTCAAGTTAGTCAATGACAGCAATCTGGTTATTGAAGTCCTAGTTGTTGAAGGAGAGTGGCTGTTTTTAAGAAAACAGCATTTTCTGGTAACATGAACTCCCAGGGGTAGCAGCATGACCAGATGAAATTAGATGACAAACACTGAGTGCTCTGATGGCTGAGTGCCTGTAGGGAGGAGCATGAATGTGAGCATCTTTGTGTTTATCTGCACTGTGTATGTGGTTGTCCTCTACGTGCTTCCCCCAAGATTCAGCCCTCCACTCGCACCTCCCACTGGGTTCCGTGTGGGGTCCCCCATGCACTCCCTTACGTTCCCACGCCTTTGCCGACGCTCTTTGACATGGCTAACGTAAACAGATGTTGTGCCGTGACAGGAAGTGGCCGACATCTGAGGAGCTGATGGAAAAGAAGCTGTTCGTCTCCGTGACAGAGAACAGTGAGGAGGTCACAGTACAGCAGGAAACAGCAAAGAATCTGTCCCAGATGACCATGTGTGTAGGGGGTGTTGGGGCAATTTCTAACCCCATGGTCAGGATTAAATAGCTGACTTTACCTAGTTCAGCTTTATGGCTCTAACCTTACTGACCCACAATACCACCAGAACTGTAAATCAATGGCAGAACATGGAGCTTAAATCTCATCAAAGCAGAGGGGAGGATGAGTGATTGAGTGCAAGAGAGAAGGAGACAGAGAGAGAGAGAAAGATTACACTGCTTTGGCACCTATGATAATCAACATTTAACAACAATAAAGCCCCCTTAAATGACAGCATCAAAGACATATAAAGTGCACTGTACATGTAGCCAAGAAAACCAGAAATTCAAAAACAGTATTACTTATTAAAGTTCACACTAGATTTTGGAAGGATGAGAAATAAAGCTGCACCAGCCTCTAAGTCTTATGCACCATCTGACCACACCCAACATCACTGCTGGGTGTGATTAGGTCTGCTCTGTAGTACTTAACTGTCACCACACCCACATGTGATGTAGCTTGGTACTACAGTTGCCACGATCCATCACTGGTGCACAGGGTGTAGATAAAGCATGTTGTCACCGTTTCATGCAAAAACAAATAACCATCACATGATCAGAGGAAACAAAACACAAAATGTAAAGATAATTAAACCCATGGCCTCTCTGGTCTTTAATAAGTTAGACAATTTTTCCCATGCAATATTTGCTCTTCACAAATATTTACACCTTTATTCTTATATTTTTCTGTTTGGTTCCCCTTTTAATTACATTGCACTATATAATTGTTATACAAATGCACCGTGATTAAAAGCTAATTACACAATAATTTGAGGGCTGTAATCTATTGTGTAACCAAATTAACTTAAATTATTTTACTGATGGTACCAAAAACAGTTACACAACATACTGCACTAAATGTCACGCTGAAATTAAGCCACTTCAGCACTAATGGACCTGTGCAGGGATGGAAGAGGATACATTAACATTCCCTCTAGGACTGAGGTTGCATTTTATCTTCAGCTGCTGCTCATCAATCTCGAGTGTTTAACGTAGGAGGAGGTGAGGATGGCCTTCTTTTCATCTCCTCTTCTTCTTACTTGATCCAAGCACTTTCATCTCTTACCAACTGAACATGAATCCAAAGGGTCCCTGAGACTGAGAACAAAGCAGACTGCCCTCAAACCATGGGCAAAAACCAGAGGACCCGGTCTCCTTTTTGTAGAGCATCCTTTATGGAGCTTAATCCACTGTTGAGATCTATGAATAATTTAGGAAGTGGGTGAAATTGCTGATTATTGGAAGAAGAAAAATGTGAAAAAAAGAGGGACAAACAGAGACATTATTTGTTTTTCTCAATTTCTTTGTGACTGGCCAGGTCCATGTGAGGTTTGACCATAAGCTCCTCAGGGTTTTTTGAAAACGGGCTATTTAAGTAGATCAGATGATAGCAAACCACTACAACATTTGAAACCAGCCACTCCATTAGCACTGGGCTAGCACTGTTCAGGGCAATCTGGAGCAAATCACAGTGGCACGAAATGGAAGTGCAGGATGACTGCTGCAGGGAGGAGATAAAAGTCTCTTCTGCTGGTCCTCTGGGCCTGCTGGCTTTTTTCCCCACTATTGCACTACTGGCCAGCATGGCATTGAAATAAGATGGCCACTGACAGCACATCTGCATCTTCTTTATTTGATGAGCTCAGACCAGAGAGAGGGTCCTATTCACAGACACACCACACACACATTGTGCCAAGGAGGATGTGAACACGCAATAAGTGTGTTAGCAATGAAATGCACACACTTGCACATGCATACAGCGTATCTGTGGACGTCTACAGGCACTCAGAGTAAAGAGGGAGAAAACTGTAGTGAAAATCAAACAGTGGAGTCTGGGGACAGACAGAAAAAGCTGCATGAAATATTAATAGGAATTAAATATTAACGTAATTCTTCTATTGAACTCTGAAGTTTTGCAAAGTTTTTCAGCAGCATGTTTACCTCTCTTAAAACTAGGAGGATTCTTGAAGAACTGTTAGAAGGCTGTCAAGTGGTCGGTCCAGTGTTTTCATATACACATCTACTTTCCACTCTTATGATTCTTATGAAAGGTACAGTACGTACACCTTGAGTTACAAGCACTCAAGTTGTTTTGCACTAATGTGCTGTGAAATTATAGTCTGACAGCCACAGGCATACAGATAGATCCCATGTAGGAAGCAGCATGTTGGGTGCATACACCGATGTACACAAACATGCAATCCTAAAGGACACACATTACTGATAAGCAGATACACACCAACCCCATCTGTTAACACACGTGCCAAGCTTCATATCATGTGATGCGAAGATCAAGTGAGAATCAGAGTGGTCGACAAGCTTAAAAAACGTGCAAGTATTTGCTCCTCTTAATCCTCCAATAAGTGGTGGTCTTCATGTGTCAAGTGGAAGGGAAATGCATATCCCTGTATGACCAGGGGTATCCAATGCCCTCAATGATACCAAATTGTAATTGTGGTTTTCCCCTTGTCCATCTTGTGTTGGATATTTTCCTCAGAGCGCAAACGCTATTCAATTTACAACAAGATAAAACGAAGAAAAACGCAAATCCTTTAATTTGAGAAACTGGAATTTTGGACATGTTTGGCATTTTCACTTGAAAATGTATTAATATTATGAATCAATTGTCAAATTTGTCAGTTAATTTTCTGTCGATACTGTCGATTGTTTCCTCACTACCAAGGTAATACATAACAACCCCTTCTAGAACTTTGATCTATTTCAGTGCCGCAAGTCAACTTTCAAATTCCTTTAAAACTAACTGAAACATCTGCCTGAAATGATTAAACTGTCACCATCAGAACAACAACAACTGATCTATTTTCTGTGGATTTTATGTTATGATGTTAGTTTATCACCATGTAGCCATGTCATAGTGACAGATGCCCCCCCTCTCTTCTTAAACTAGAGGCCGTCAGGTACCTGGATGCACTCTGGCAATAATTGCACCTGACAAATGAGCCTTGACAAAAGAATGGAGGGTGGTCAACCTCTTACTGATCTCATGGAGCAACTTAATTGAAACTATCAATCAGAGCCACTATCCACCATCTCTTCTTTTCCGACTTTCATTCTTTCCTGCATAATCCCTTTCTCTCACTCACAGCTGTGAGAATTTATCTCCTCTCTGTCAGTCCCACTGCCTATAATGCTCACTTGCACATGTATATTAAGACCTATGTATGTGTGCAAAATCAATACAAAAAATATTGCTTCTCTCTGCTGGCTCTCCATCCTCATCATTCCCCCAACGGTGCACCAACACATTACTTGTTCATTACATCGTGACAGAGCTAATTAATACATCAACCCAGCATTTTCTGCCGTTTTTCCCTTCAACAGTCTGCCTTTCCGACTCTGCAGCAGGTTGTGCGTTTAGCGCTGTGGCATTAAACGTCCCTGAGCAAAAGCGTAGTAGAAGCGTTTTTCCCAAAATCACTACAGCCTCACACGGGATGCCACAGTCACTGTCAGGGAAGAGAGGATAGAGTCAGAACAAAAGGTAATACCTCCCCTCGCTGGAGAGGAAAGGGTTAAGCCTATTACAGAAGACCAATCAGGACTGGGGGAGCACTGCAAACCTCTGCAGTAAGAGAGAGAGTGAGGGAAGAGGGGAGTGAGGGAGAGCAGAGCGGGAGATAGAGAGATACCAGGAGTGTGATGGTTTGCACTCCTATTCAGACAGTTAGGCTGGGAGAGAGCGCAGCAGAGAGTTGGTGAGATGAGTGTTCACAAACCAGTCCATATGGATGGATAATAGAAAAAGGGGGGACGAAGGGCGAACAAGAAGAATCCCATCAACATTCCTGCCAGGACTAATCTCTGTGGTTTTTCTCTGTCTGGGACGCAGGAAGGAAAGAACATCTGTCATTAATGGGACCCTTGTAAATCCATCCCTCTTCTTGGATTATCACTGGAAGAAGCCGAAGATTAACCAGCAGTTTTCTATCAGTCGACCTAGATTGTTGCAGATCTGCAAGTAGAGGGGACAGTGTGGTGTACGGACCAGCTCCGGAGCATCTGTGTTTACCGTGCATGGTGAGCTTTGCTGTGTTTTGATGGGGCACTCTACTCATTGGTTTGACTTACAGCACTCAGCAGAGTAGAGCGTGTGTGACAGCAAAGAAAACTCAATGCCAAACATCTCTGTCACCACAACAAGCGCATGGGATTAGAAACCGTCAACATAATTTCTTAAATAACTTCAGTTATAATGTATTGTTGAGAGACTTTAATTTAGAAACATATGGTTATGGTTAAGTGAAACCTGTTAGCAACTGCCTAAAATATGTTCAGTCTTAAAATTCCAAGTAGCTGCTACTAAACCTCACACTGTAAAAGGCTTTTGATCATTTGTTTATGTACCAGGATGTCTGTATATTCCCATACTGTGAGCACATCTGTTTGTGTCTTACTGCCACACACACACCATATTCTCTATGAGACGAGACACTTGATATACAGTATGTGCACCTTTATAACATGCAGATCCTCTCCCCTGCCTGGTACAGAAGCATACTCGTTGCTCATTTCTGTTGACATTGTGGCACAGCTCACTGAAACAACCTTGAGGAATGACCGACGTGTTCCTCTGAAGAGATTACATGGATCACATGTACCGATCCATGTCTTCATCACAAGTTCCCTGTGGAATCACACTGCACTAAAGCACTAAGCAAGTGTGTCCTGTCATGAAAATACGTAATCATTTGCACTATGCACACCAGGAATGGCAAAATATTACTTCGTTAATCTTCAACCTGAAAACGGGAGGGTGAGATGTAAAATACCAGTTGCTTTTGTGCGAGCCCTTTATTAGTGCTTCTGTTGTTTCCATTGAATAGCAAAGATGTAAAGTGCATCAGGCGATGCACAGAACATGATAAGACATCAGAGGCTTATTTGCTATGCTAATGAGAAGTTTCCTTGTCGCCTCTCTACTGAGAATGTTTATTTTCACAAACGCATCCCCCACACTTCCCTCTCCTACTCCTCCTACTCTCTCTCTCCCTATCTCTCGCTTTCTATCATCCATTACCCAAGCCTCTCTCTCTCTCTTCAGGTCACTCTGAAAGGAAGACGTGGGACTGAAGGACAGACGCACGATACTGTACGCAGCTCCTGACTCCTTAAGTCCAATTCTTGTCTGGGATCTTTTTGCATTTCTACAAGGCAGGCTCTCTGTTTGATGAACTCACTTTCACTACCTCATGAGGATGACCTTCTCCTGAATCAACCCCCCTCCCGTGTACATATAAATACTGGTGATTACAAATGTCACAGTGATCACACCTGACATGGTGATTGGACACACATGCACTTTGTCACTTTAAATCTATGCCACTTTTATATCTAATCTGCTCTACACATCTCCAGTGATTGAGGGCTCAGCATGTCGAGGGGCAAACTGGAGACCCGTGCAAGTCTATGGCAGCTGGAGCCAGGTGTACAGAGACTGATGAGAAAGGTGAAGAGTGAAGGCCTGTTCCATTAGTGATCCTGGGGGAGACATGGGCCTGGACGCTCCTCGGAAGCACTGACCTCTCCTGAACAGATTCTGGACATTACTATGGTCTACAATGGGGAACTACTTTCTACTACTTGCTTGACTGACAAACTCTCTTGGAGTACAATCTAATGGATGTTACTACTTTTTTGTATTAACAGATCTGACTATTATCTCCTCACTGAGGACAAAAAAAAAAAGGAAGGATTTGGATCGTGCTATGAGCAGTATATTCCAGCCTTGCACAGAGGAAAGAGTCTGTGTTTCTTTGTTTTCTTGGTTGGCTGTGTCTCTCCTGCCTGGGAATATCATGAGATTATAAACAGGAGGTGGTTCTGACATGTTATCCCCATTCCCCTCATCCTTCAGTGATCCCGCCATCACCAAGACAAATGGACCAGAGATCTGAGAAAAATTCTGCAGAGGACATTAGACTATATTTGCAAACATCCACTGGCTGCAGGTGGCTGATTGCTTAGCTTTCTTGCCTTCGAGGTCAGGAGGAAAAGGTGGCAGCCCAGAAACAGACAGGTGCTTTTCTGGCTGTCAGTCTCACTGGGAGGGACTAGCAGTAAAAGGAAAAGCCTTGCTGGGGGCTCTGTTGGAGTGGAAACACTTTTCCACTGGCTATGTTTGGATGCGATGCTCGTCTCTGTGGATGTAACATGGATTCTATGGCCTGATTACACAGCCCTGGTATTCAGATAGTGCTGGAGGGAAGGGTAAATATTACAAAAAAACATTTGTTTTTCGCCATGTCATCTAGAACCCCTTTCAGATTGGATTTATTCCTCTAGGGGAGGTTGGATGATTTTAATATTGTATGTGCTAATCGGTTATCTTAATTTATTCTGGAGCGCATGTGTATTAGATTTTCCTCCCCCTAACCCAATATTAATTACAGTCCCAAATACCAACTGCACCCGTTAGTTCTTCAATTATTTAAGTCCTGTCTGAACAAACATCTTGTACTTTAAAGTGCATCTCAGAGTTGGAAGCCTGCTGGCGATGAGGTAAACATAATTTTCTGGCAGAATACTCTCGTCAGTTATGAACCACCTCCTGTAATTTGGCAATGATTAAAATGCTGCCAGAATTGACGAGTTTAGTTAGCAAGGAGGAAGTGTTTTATTACATACTGTACCTCCCCGGTAATATTAATTGTATCCAAATGGGGCTCTTATCTGCTTTCTTCATCATTGCCTTCATCCTCCTTTATAACCTCTGATCTACATTCAGTGTGTATACAGAAAAGACTAATATATTAAAACTGTCAGTTTGAATGTGCTGTTAAATAGAGGCTAGTGGACTGAGCCACAACATACCAAGTCATTACGGCTATGAGGTTATTAGAATTGAATTTGTTCCAAAGTGGTTCTCTTATCAAGGATGGTGATACCAAAAGTAGAAGCTGATTGAGGCAAGATAGTTAGTAGTTAGTCATACCATGCACATAGTGAGACAATCTAATCGGCACGGCATGGCAGGAAAAACGTTCCTATTAAATTGTCTGCTCTCAGCATTTTAAACTTACAAGGCTTCCTTATCATTTCATGACTAGCATGACGTCTGATCTCTCAGATGTGTGCTAATTACCACTTTCTAGAGATGCACAAACACCTCTTAAATAAATTTTCCTCCTCATACATTCTCTTTTCTCTCTTCTCCTTACACGCAGGATAATGCATATCCTTCCCTGCCCGGAACAAGAAGCCACCATGAGCAACGTCACGGTCACCGACAACACTGAACCCATAAGCCGCACCATGAGTCCAGAAACCCCCAGCCCGTATTCCTATCCTGTTAGTTTCCAGGTCTCCCTGACTGGCTTCCTCATGCTGGAAATCCTCCTGGGCCTGAGCTCTAACCTCACCGTGCTTGCCCTCTACTGTATGAAGTCGAACCTCATTAGTTCTGTCAGTAACATCGTCACTATGAACCTCCATGTGTTGGATGTGCTGGTTTGTGTGTGCTGCATCCCCCTCACCATTGTGGTGGTGTTGCTCTCCCTGGAGGGAGACACTGCTCTCGTCTGCTGCTTCCATGAAGCCTGCGTCTCTTTTGCTAGTGTTGCCACTGCTGCTAATGTGCTTGCCATCACCCTTGATCGCTACGACATCTCAGTTAAACCAGCTAACCGGGTGCTGACCATGGGCCGTGCCCTGGCTCTGCTGGCTGCCATTTGGGTGCTATCCTTTGTTAGTTTCCTCATACCCTTTATTGAGGTGGGCTTCTTTGCCCAGGGCCACACTGAGCTGAACCAGACAGTGGTGGAGAATGTGGTCCACACTAACCAGTACTACACAGAACTAGGCCTGTATTACCACTTGCTTGCTCAGATTCCTATTTTCTTCTTTACTGCTGTTGTCATGCTCATCACCTACTCAAAGATCCTGCAGGCACTCAATATTCGCATTGGCACACGTTTCCACGCTTCACAGAAGAAGAAGGCTCGCAGGAAAAAGCATCCATCCATGACGGCCATGACAACGCAGCAAGAGGCCACAGATGGATCCCAGAGCAGTGGCAGCCGCAACCCCACACTGGGTATGCGTACCTCTGTCTCTGTAATCATCGCCTTGCGCAGGGCTGTTAAGCGTCACAGAGAAAGGCGAGAGCGCCAAAAAAGGGTTTTCAGGATGTCCCTCCTGATTGTTTCTACCTTCCTGCTGTGCTGGACGCCCATCACAGTACTCAACACAGTCATCCTGAGTGTGGGCCCCAGTGACCTAATGGTCAAGTTGAGGCTGGGCTTCCTGGTCATGGCTTATGGGACCACTATCTTTCACCCTCTACTTTATGCCTTTACTAGGCAGAAGTTTCAGAAAGTCTTAAAAAGCAAGATGAAGAAGCGAGTGGTGTCGATCATTGAAGCAGATCCTACCCCTAATAATGCCATCATCCACAACTCCTGGATCGACCCAAAGAGGAACAAAAAGGTGACATTTGAGGACAAAGATGCCCGACAGAAATGTCTGTCTTCTGAGGATGTGGAGTGAAGGAACTCATCATCTTTAGGGTATACCGTCAATAAAAGCAGCTAACACTGACATCAGGTCATCATGAAAAAGGGAAAATGTTAATCCAAAGCAGTAATGTAAATAATATGTGCAATAGGATGTACAAAAACAAGAAGTGGATAATTTATTACTATTTATTGAGAACAGAATTAGGTTTCATAGATACTCAATATACTGTATTGTAGATATTGCATGGCTTTTGTAACAGTAGCAACATACAGTACATTGTGTACATACATAATACATGTACAGCTTAGGGTAAACAAGGTATATAAATAAAGAGAGAAGTAGGAATTGTTATGTATACAGTATGTATATTTATAATAAACTTCATGTTCACTCACCTAACGCAGCAAAAGGCTTCCTATTCTCCCCTCCCCCAAGTAAAGTGTTAGTGATTCTGCAACAGCTGTGAGATTACTCCCATTCATCACCATGCCACTTGCTCTGACACCAGACCCCGCAGTCCTCAGTGATCACTGACCTTATTGCCTGGGAGCCCTCTGAGGAAAGGACCTCAGACTGAAATAAGACTATAGGTATGAGAATGCAACAATGACAGCCAGGTCAAACGTGGAAAGATAGGAATGGAACAGGAGTGGCGAAGTAGTGCATGTTATGTTGCTTTAACTGAAACCTACAGGGGTACTGCCCAGAATCACTGCTTTTAGAGTTTAAGAACACTTGCATTCCACAGACACAACAGAACACCATTGTTCATCACCATCACTTTGTTTGAGCTAAACCAGATAATCACAGCCTAGTCGGTTTGAGCCAAGTGGAAAATCTACAGTTGCCTTATTTTGGTTTGATGAATTGAGCACGACTTTATGGTGGGACAGGAACTGTGACAACGAGAGCACACACCGAACACAATGAAACAATAACAACAAACATTATTTTAATCTTCAAAGAGAACGGAATCCTCAGATGTTACGTTTTCGTATTGAAGTTATTTAATCAAACAAAAAGGAAAATGTTCAAAATGGTTGTATTATTAAAGTGTCTGATTTTAATAACAGTAGCCTAACAACAATGCTCTCCAAATAAGTAAATTCATATCTGCAATAAAGAACTACTGCAAAAATCTTAAAGTCTAATAAAAGATTCTGTTTACAATACACAATAACAGATAATGAAGTTCTTCTTCCCTCCCTGTCTATGTCTACCAATAGTGCGTGTCCTCCTTTGTTTGTCAAGGAATAAGACAGTGAAATTGTATTTCCCAAGTGGCTGCTGCTGGTAGATTATAATGCAGCCAGCCTTGTATTTTTGGCTCAACTCAAGTTTGCCCTAAATAAGTAGGAATAATTTATTCATACAGCTGCAGAAGAATTTGCTTCACCAAGACTGATCTATCAGTTCTCTTTAAGTCATTTCAGCCGACACTGAAGCTGTGTGAGTACTGGATAGGAGTCAGTTAGCTTCACGTTTATGATGCTCATTGATAGTAAGATGATGTTTTCGCAACATATAGAGCAATGTAAATTTAACTACTTACTATTTTATTGTCTCTCAGCTTCTTTACATTAATCCTCATTAAGGCCATCGAGGGAGACACAACAATAAGTCTTGAATCTTTGAATCTACCAGGGGGCCAATTTCACCTTTCTTTTAAAGCAATGCATGGTGGTGTTAGCTGTTTTTGGTTAGTTTCATTTACAGGCTCAAAAACTCAACGCATTAGTCCATCCTATCACTCAATGGAGGCATCTCTTAGGCAGCCATCCCCAATTCAGATGTCATCTCTTCAGGGCCCCTCTCCATCCAGCTGCAGACACAGAATAAAAGCCTGGGAAATCACATTACTCTGTCTGTATGGAGCCTCTATTGGATTAGGTCAGCGAACACTCAACTGTAATTCTGCAATCGTAGAGAAGAAGAAATTTAACTGAGCACACCAGTCAGCAAGGCCTGACAAATTGTTGCTTGTGGTCATTTTCCAAATGTTACTCTCACCAAGCCACATTTAGTGAGATGGAAGGACACTTTATAGAGTTGTAAGATGTATGACTGATATCTAACCTATAATATCTGTTCAAGAAAAGCTATGGCTCAGATATAAACCAGGAATCAAAGGCACACAGATGCAATGGAGTATGACCTCTAGCTGCTATGACTTTAATGGCACCATTGTGTGGTATTGGAGAAAAGAACACAGCAGTCTGCCTTTAAATCAGTGCGGTGTAGACCACTATTCTGTCTGGTATCAGTGAAGAGCAAACGCTCAATGACACATCAACTGCTCTCCTTTATTATCCACGCTACATCAGAGAACAAACGAATCCCGGGGGGTAAACAGGACAAACAACTTTACATGCACGCTAATGTTGACTATAGAAAACTGTAATTTTATAATTTTTAAAGATGATATAATCATGAATTTTATATGTAAACAAATTGGCCATAGCAGAAGAAATGTTTGTGCTATCAGGCATGGTTATAGACTGTTTAGTGCGAATTTTACATTTGATGAAACGTACCGGTATATTGTGAAATCCTAATCATCCTTAAGGAAATGTGACTCAGACAAACGGGACCAACTAGCATGGCCTTTTCGCACTAAACCAAAAATGTGAAGGACAAAAAGAAGTCAGAAGTTTTGTGCCGACATTGCTGCATGCCCAGTCCCTGTGTGTATGTGTGTGTAAACCTACCAGTTAGTGTGCGATGGTGCGAGTGTTTGCGCATGCATCTATTCAGCGACGTGCGTGTCCTGTACTTGTGTCCAGCTATGCCAATGCAGTATGTGCTCCCAGCCATGTGTCAGTCCAATTGTTTTATCAGGCAGTGACAGTGTGTCAACCACTGTGTGTGAAAGGGGAGAAGATTGCTGCCCTCCAGCTCTCCTCACAGTGATAACTACTGTCTGGTGATTATACCGCCACTCTTCTCTCCACGTGGAAAGATATGAACAGGACCACCACAATACAGCTCATTGACACAGACTGGTAGTTTGAGTCTGGCACTACATGGTGGCATTTGTATTCACTTTTTGAGTTTAAAAAGTGTTTTTTGAGTGTCCTCTGCATAGACAACGTTGGGCTTGGATGTACTTGAAACTCTTTACGGTTTAATCATTAGTACAAAAGATGAGCAAATAGGTGGTTGTTTAATTTAAAAAAAGATCAGGTTACTAGTCTGTGTGTATATAATACTTGAGGAGAGAAGTTAACTTATGACTACCAAGCACCCATGCATTTCCTTACAAAGCAACCAACCTCCATACATAGCAATGTAATTAACCATGTGTTTCCAGTTAGATAGACAGAACACCTAAAATGTCTGAGAGAGTGCAGCGGGGGGCAAGTGCAGAAGAGAAAGAGCTGGTACAGAAAAGATTTATGAGTTAGATGAGTTAGTAGATTAGAGTGACAGATGTTAATCCCCAGGGTTAGCTACAATTTAGCCCTGGAGCCTAGGACTAAGATACAGAAATAAGAAGATGTTGTTTCATGTATCGTTACTGAGTAAATGTGATATTTAGTTCAGGTAATGTCACCCAGCCCTACTTCTTCTCCATAGCATCGGCATGTGAGACTATTGTGGTATTAAGAGTCATCAGCCATACCAAACTGATGAGACATTCTCAGAACCAAAGTTGAAATAATTAAAACTAATGGCTATAATATAAACCTATAGTATTGTTAAAGTATCCAAGAGACTGCTGTGTTTCTGTGGTGAGGAATGCTAAGAGAACGATTTTAATACTCACCGTGTAGAGCTGAGTGCTTACCAAAGTCCCCTCTCTCCCCTGTATTTCCTGTCTGTCTACTGTCGTGTCAAATAAAGCGAGAAAAAAAAAGATATTTTAATTATTTAATGAAAAAGGGAGGGGGGGGGTTCATCATGGTAGCTTAGTGATTGACATTTTCAGTATTTTAAAATAGAGTTGATATTATGAACTCGACTGACTAAAAATAATAATAACAAATTATAATAGGCAGATTCATCGATAATGAAAATGATCATGAGCTGCATCAATGTTAATATTAGTGCAAATGGTGGGAAAGGTTTCTGGAGGAAAACTAGCCTGCGCATTATGATCCGGGGATCTGACCATATAACTGGATGTGTATATTTATGCTCTTTGTGCTGAAAGGAATGTTCTTCGATATTGAACAATTCCAACCCCTAGTTTTTGTGATTTGCACAGTTAACCACACAAGCTTTCTGTGAAACTCTGATTTTTACCCCCTATCTGTACACACATCTTGAAATAGCATTGCTGGGAAACTGTCAGTACAGCAAGGAAATTGCAAATATACGTTGAATTCATCATCTGGAGTTATTCCCTTATTCAACAAACACAGATACTATTATGCCATATACTGTATGTATACATATATACCATAATCCAAATAAGAGACCGTGTTTAAACTACAACACCCACTGTACGGGGGTTGATTCTGGGTCTGGACCCAGCAGCCTCAGTATCACAATTATTCACATCCTCCACATCTAAAGAGATTTTTTACACAAGAATACAGAGGAAAGAAATTGTAATTTTTGCCTGTAATGGTTCTGTTCTAGTATGCATAGCTAGTATGCATTTATTTTTTAACTACAGACTAGATACGTATAATTTGTTCTTCTAAACGAAATTATGTAATGTTCACCTCAAGAACTTAACATGTGTTAAATGATTTATATGCTGCATTTTGGCAGATAGTAGCTTATCAAAGATAACCTATAGTGTATTGGCCATCATAATATGTTTTAAATTCGTAATAGCTTCTATAGCTTGGTTATATGTAAAAATAAAAAAAATTGATTACCTAGCTAATTAGCAGAATATTTCTCCCAGCTAATAACTACATGGGCTAATTTAACATTAACTGAAATTTAGCATAGGACGTTGGCCAAAGGTAGCAGCAGCATAATCTCTTGCATGTCTCTTAACTTACTTACAGCCTAGTAAATACTAAAATGTAGATCACAGTAAAAATAACCCTACGCTGAATCATTAGACGATGTCAACAAGTAGCCAACCAAAAAGAGCTTTACATTTGTTCATTTGTGACCTCAGCACTTCCAGAGCGGTATGCGACACAGTTCTTCTGTTCAGCCAAGTGTCCTTGAAGTTACAGAATCCACATCTATTCTCATGGAGCAGATCCAGCAAAATCCCAACAAAGTTGGGTGGTTGTGTTTGGAGCCCTTATCACACACCTCTGCCCGATAGGTTCCTGCAGCAGTTTCTGACCTGCACTGCTAGACATGCGCCACCAATAGGGGTCGGCCAAAGAGAAATTCACTGACTCATTGTTGCTGGTGCCTCATGTCAGACGTTTTGGATCTTTGTCCTCGTCCTCAAGGAGACTCAACCTCACTTTGTGTATTTTTCTCTGTGTGTGTATGGTTTCATTGTCTCTCCTCCCTCTGTCCGAATGGTGTGCTTGGATTTGGCCTCTTGTGTGCTTATGTAGTGTGTCTCCTGGATCTATATTCTTTATATGCGTTTGCAACCTATCAATATTATAGTATTCCATTGGATGCTAGATCCATGAAGATCAATTACTCCAAAACTGATACCATGTTTAATCCACATGGTAACCAACCGACAATTTTGGTGTTGGGCACAAACAGCTGTGTGTAGACCCCATGGTACACCCATAATGTTCAATAGGACCTATATTTCCTCACTTGTCAGGAATGCCCTGGGATCACAAAGGGATTGAAACCAAAATACATGTGAACTCCTCTAGTTGGTGCAATTGATGTCAGATAGTTTGCATACACCTCTAATAAACACATATGTCCAGTAGTTACTATAGCATCAGATGTCTGTGGTTGCACTGTCACAATAGCAGGTTTATAAATGGTGAGCAGGCATAAGTTGGCGCATGGCCAAACTTCCCGAAAAAACTAAATCACACGAAAACAATCTTATATAACATTTTTATGAAGTCCCTGTGTATTGTCACATTGACTACTGTACCTGTCATGACAGATATGTGCATTGACAGACAATAAATAAAATGGATGGACCTCTCAGGATGCAGCACTCCACCAACTCACACTATCACTGTGGCCCTGACCATCTGCTTATTCTAGGCATTTTGCTGTAATGACTCTTCAGTCTCCTGAGCTGCGACCTCTGAGATGGTGGGGAGAGAGGCGAGCAATCGAAGCGCATTCAGTTCTGCTACAGTCATTTGCCCACACTCAAAAAGCTATCACAGGGTGCAGCTGTAAACATTGTGCTTCTCAGCACTCCTGAGACGTTCAGTCAAAGAGGATAGCAGCTATCAGTCTCTTTCACAGAGGAAGCCCATGTGAATACACTTTGTGAGCTGAATACGGCGGAGAGTGCAGAATACACAGAATAGTCCTTGGAGCGGAATTTGGTCAAAAAACCTCATTATTTAAAAGGAAGACGGGTGAAGGCTACGCTCAAGAATTCCCACAGTCTCCGTTGTTGATGTGCAATACCCATGCAATGTATGTGTTCATGAGCAAGCCAACATGTTGTTTGTGCTTCATTTTAACAAGTACACAAGGACAAAAAGAGCAATCTTTCTGTGTATCCTTTCAAGTCTTTGTGTAAAGAATGAGCTTTTGGAATGAGCCTATGTCTGCTATTTCAGTGACAACTATTTATATTCCGCTGGTATGTACGCTGAGCCCTTTATCCACACCGTGAGCTTTCTGTCCGTCTGTATATCTCCCTGACACATAGGGAATATTTGGATTGAATTTACTGCAATATTTGCAAAAAACATACAGGACTTCCTACTTCCTATCCCCTTGTGCAAAAGCTATGTTTTATTGTTAGATAACACCGCCCTCTTGTGGAGCTTTGTTAGGTGTCTTCGGTGCAGAAAATGCCTGAAAAGTCAACATATTCTAAGAGATGAAAGTATAAAAGTATTAAGTCCGTTTGTTTGTTTTAGAAATGTTGGAATAAATAACAAAACACCAAGGCTTTGTTATTATTTAAATAAAAAAACTCCGGGGGGGGGGGGGGGGGGGGGGGGGGGGGGGGGGGGGGGGGGGGGGGGGGGGGGGGGGGGG
>JAVQJF010127053.1:0-64026 GCA_036023855.1 Gadopsis marmoratus | reverse complement strand
TCTTCTGTGGATGTAGGCTTCCTCAAATCCTTCTGTCTCTTCATGTAATCCCAGACAGACTTGATGATGTTGAGATCAGGGCTCTGTGGGGGCCATACCATCACCTCCAGGACTTCTTGTCCTTCTTCACGCTGAAGATAGTTCTTAATGACATTGGCTGTATGTTTGGGGTCATTGTCCTGCTGCAGAATATCTTTGGGGCCAATCATACGCCGCCCTGATAGTATTGCATAATGGATAAGTATCTGCCTGTATTTCTCAGCACTGTATTTCTCAGACACCATTAATCCTGACCAAATCTCCAACTCCATTGCAGAAATGCAGCCCCAAACTTGTAAGGAACGTCCACCATGCTTCACTGTTGCCTGCAGACGCTCATTATTCTTCGGCAAACAAACTGCCTTCTGCTACAGCCAAATATTTCAGATTTTGACTCATCAGTTCAGAGCACCTGCTGCCATTTTTCTCCACCCCAGTTCCTATGTTTTCGTGCATAGTTGTCACTTGGGCTTATTTCCATTTCGGAGGTTTGGCTTTTTGGCTGTAACTCTTCCTTGAAGACCACTTCTGGCCAGACTTTTCCAGACAGTATATGGGTGTACCTGGGTCTCACTAGTTTCTGCCAGTTCTGAGCTGATGGCACTGCTGGACATCTTCTGATTTCGAAGGGAAATAAGCTTGATGTGTTTTTCATCTGCTGCACTAAGTTTCCTTGGCCGACCACTGCGTCTACGATCCTCAACGTTACCCATTTCTGTGCAAGTGTATTTATAAGAAGTGACGCTGGTTTGAAGGCAAAGGGTAGAAACACCAAATATTGATTTGATTTAGATTTTTCTTTTGTTCGCTCACTTATCATTTTGTTAATTGATGAAACTAAACTATTAACACTTCCATTTTTGAAGGCATTCTTAGTTTACAGCATTTTGTCACACCTGCCTAAAACCTTTGCACAGTACTATATATATATATCTTTATGGTGGTAAAGCAGGTTACTCAGGTTTCACAGATCCTGCTGCAATGGAAATGCCTTTACCATACACAGGAAGGTGAACACGTAAAAAGACTTTCTTTAAAAGTAACATTTTAGTGAGAATTTTCAGCTGACACGAGCTAAATGTCTTGTGATCCCATTCAAAACCTCCCATAACCTGAAGGTGGGTTGAAAAACAATACATTCGAGCATCTGTACATCCTCATAACGGTCATTTAGCAACAGACTGTTGTTATCAGCTTAAACTGGAGTTCTTAGAAGATCCTTTTGTTCTGGAACGGGGACTAATACGACCGGTCCCTGATCTGCCCATGAGGCCTTCAGTCTATGCTTAGGAACATCACAACTGAAATTTCACAGACAACCGAACCCTCTATTTAATCTATTCTTGCTGTTTGACTTTCTCCTTTTCCTTATGTTATGTTCTGACCATGTCATCATAATATATCAACCCTCTCTGACAAGTGGAAGGCAATTTGGAGCTAAAATTCAGGTCATTAGAGCACGAACACCAGATTATAATATGATACACACAGACCATTGCCTGCATATTATATATTTTTGTAATAATTTGAAAGTCAGATATCCTCATTGGTATTTCATTCATCCTTCACCTTTGGGGAACTCATCCTCAGTAACCAAAAGAATAATATACAGTAAACCACCCTCATGTACTTTGCTTCAGATAATGGATGTATCTTTTTCTTGTATGGAAACCCCCGTAAGGGAGAACAATGTGTAACACATAACACTTATAACAAAAGCAGAATTAATCTATTCAAGGGGGATATTTGAGGTGATTTGAGGGAGATTAGGATAGAATGTGTTTTGTTGTTTTAATGCTTAAATCCTGGGGAAGAGAAGAAGACATGGTTTATTGTCCTCTGCTCACCGGGGTCACGTACATGCCCATTTCTTTGCATGCCACAGTATGTGTGTCTGTGTACGCATGTTTTGCTGGATGTGGATGGCGTGACCTCCTCTTGTCATCACGTACATTCCAGGAGTCAGGGGGCAGACGAAGTCCTGAGATGACACTGCAGATCCAACTATTAGCTTTTCACCTGCTGTTAACAGCAACTTGGCTAGACACAGGGCCTGCATTCCTCTGCCTTGAGCCAGATGTAGCCTTAACACACAGTGACATACCTACAACGAGATAATCTTCAGAGATGTTGCTTGAAACCAGGGAACAATTTGTTGCTGTGACTCACCTCTAATTCAGCGCTTGAGCAAAGTTGGCTTTTTAATTTGGAAACCAGTAAAAACTTAATCAATCCACATGTGTTTGACAGCAGAAGCACGACTGCTGGGTTATGCCGAGCACGTGTGCATGGTGCATGAAAGAGACTGTGGGGAAATGGGACACATTTTATATAGTTTGGTCCCGAAATGGAATCCCACCAAGGTCAGAGACGGCCAGCTAGAAAGCCAGAGTCAATATTTATGGATACTGAACATGTGGCACACTTCTCTACCCACTAATTTGAGCAACAAGTCCACCTCCAGATTATATGGCCTCTCAGAGATCACAAAACAGGGTCTAAACCATGCTTGCATGTTTCAAATATTGAGAAGCACATTGAGGTTGGTCACTGACTAGAAGCTGTGCATAATTGGCCAATTGGCACACTGTTTATTTGTTTGTGTTTTAATTTCCTGTGTTAAAAAGAGGACAAGGGAGCTTTGATCAGGCAGTGAGGGTTGCTCCTTTATCCAGATCAGTAATTATCAGTATCATTGCTATAGATATCACTGCAATTATCACATTGGGAAATTACCTTTGGTTGGCTTTTATTAAAACCAAAAAGGGAGAATTCCATATTTAAATTTTAAGTCATTGTCTCATATCAGAAAAATGCATGCATTGACTTTATTTATGAGACACATGTCTTTTGAAGTCAAAAACATGTCCTTGCTACTTGTTGTTACGCATACCGAACTAAACAATGTCTGATGCCTGGTGCTCTGACTATATAACAGTAATAACAGCACACAGCTATAAAATCAGAATACCAGTACGAACCATTTAGCTCTGTACGGACCTCACACTTTAACAACTTGCAATAGGAATCATATAAACACATGCTTCATTTGGCGAACTAGTTGGGATGAGAGGCAGCTAGTTCCATTTTAGAGAGAGAGAGAGAGAGAGAGAAAGACACATAAATACAGGGATCTGCCCTTTGAATGCAGGTCCACTCATAAAGACACCATGCGTCACTCAATTATACGTCTGCATGATTAGAAGCTTGAGCTACATAAACAGCCAGCGTCAAGATTTACATTTTACCGCTTAAGCACAAGCAGCTGTTGACAGACCAAGGAAGGAAAGAAAACACTTAGTAAGCATCTATACATGTGAGGGGATCGGATCGCAAAGATGGTTTGAATTAATTCTTGTTTATGTAGATCTAAAGCAATACTTTCTGGAATTGTTGATTAGTCTCAATGCTACTGCTTCTAGGTTTCAAACATGTTAGTATGTGTATGCAGCTGAGTTAAACTGCAGCGTAAAATGGGCCTTGTTTCCGGCCAATTTCAGGTCCTTTTAAAAGGTTCAGGAAACCAAAAAGACAAATAGAAACATCCTAATAGAAGTGTACTGACCTTCACTGGTAAACACAAACTGACAGCATTTTCCATCACTCGCTCGATGAGATGAAAGAGCAACACTCTTCATATACTATGATTTTATCTGCAGTGTCAAGCCGTAAGCAATAAAATGAAATGTAGCTTCTAATGTTCTTCACTTTCACAATAACTATTTCAATAGCACACGATAAGATTAGACCGTTGCCTGACGTAAGAAATTGCTTGGATTTTGTCATATGTGAGATACTGGGAAGGTTAGACAAAGCTGAGCATCTCATATCAAACAGAGCGAGGTCAGTGTATATCAACAATTTAAGGGTAAATATTCACAAAGACATTAAATACCAAAATCTTTTTGAATGTAGATAATATTATCTCATATTAAAAACACGTCACGTCTGCTAATGAAGCAAAATGTCTCGCATACACCCAATATTGGATGGAAGAATTGCGTTTCCTGCTTATGTCCAGGTTCTTCAATTCCCAATTGGAACCATTTGAATCAATCAAATGTACACTTTCACTTGTATGACTAAAATACATCCGGCTAAACAATGACAACATTTTGTGTGATTGTTAAAGCTGCTCTAATCAATATGAGATCAAATAACTATGTGCAATGTGAATGTCGCTCATAGTGACTTTATGATTCACTTTTGCAGCTCTCAGTTACTGCAGGCAGCTGTTTTTAATGAACAAAGCTCAGTGTACGTTATCTGCCCAGCACTAAACAGACAAACTTAGCAACTAGCTAGTGAACATAGTCGAGCAGGTATTCCTCCAAGGAGCTGGTGGAGCCCAACAAAGAGCTAAAAGACCGTTACCATGTAGGCAGAAACAGGACTCATTCATGTTAATGTTGTTCCAAAACTGCTGGATGTGTCAATATCAACCATGTCATCAAAGTGATGATATATCAGAGTTGTCTTTATAGCTTTTTTCTGCCGCCCCCAAGTGGCCAACAAAATCAGTTCAGCTCAGATCAAATGCAGGTTTAAAGCTGCATTCAGACCAAATCAGGTGCTGCATCGAAAACACCAGCGTTTAGTCTGCAGCAACGAGGACTGCAGGGGGTACCAAAAACATCAGCCCTGCCATGTTGGAGTATGAAGTCGTTGCCGTTGCAGTCACTTGCCGTTGTGTCGCTAGTTGTATGTACATGACACTCCCTCACCCCCTGCGCAATCCTGAGCTAATCGCTGCAAAGCCTGATTTGGTCTGAATGCAGCCTACAGGTGAGATTAAAGAAACTGCCAAGCTGCGCTTGTGTGTTAGCAACCTTGTAAGAGCAGAAATGACGTGTTATTACTTGCTGTGCTGCTGCTAATGTTTTAGCTCAACTTCAATACTTTGTTGTCTTTTAAAGCTCAGTAGGTCACCCCTGAGATGGAAAAAAAGAATAATTCTAATCCATTTTTGTCTATAAATATATTAATTTATTTTCTTTCCCTTTACTTGAACACCTACACAGTTATTAGTATCGCTCTGCATTGCAGCTGTGGAGAAAAAAAAACATGTATATTAAAAAAGCAGCTGTACAAAACAGTAAAAACCAGCTGTATATATTTGTATAAAGATGTCTACAACATCTTTATAAAAATATATACAGCTGTAGCAAAATGCAAACACTGGCTTTCACGTGACTGAAGTTAGTCCGGAACAAACCCATTTCATTGTCACATTTCATTATCTTGGTATCGTGCTGCGTCTGATCCGAGCCGTACAGACTGGAGGGAGCAGAACAGCAGGGTTGGCTGACAGGGGGAGAGAGGAGGCTAGTAGGCTACAGGGAGGACCTGATTGTACTCTGGCATCCACAGAATGACATTATAGCTGTGTGGTTTCATGATAATAATAATCTTCAGAGCAGCTGTATAAACATTTAGCTGACATTCACTCCCTGGGCATGCAGTATGTATCTTTAACTTCTACTAGGGCCAGTCTGATGCAACTATCCTTTCCTCTGCCCATCTCTCTGTCCCGTTCTCTCTCGCTCTGTCTGCTGCTTGAGATACATGAGCCATGTTAGTATTTGCTGTAAATGTCAGTGGAAAATGAATGTTCACACATCACATTTAGCTTTCAACATTTGAAGGAAAAGCACATCATGTTACGAGAGCAGGTTTAGCAGGATGATTCACTGTGCGGACTCGCACAGAACTGTGACAGTTGTCTTGCTTCATTCACTCTGAAAAACAGTTTTCAAACATTTGGGACTCAACAGAGGCCAATAAATTTAGACAAACCCTTGCTCTGGCCCCTCACAATGTAGCATATTTCCTGGTAACATTTGTCTTAATTCGTGGCAGTTTGTGTAAATATTTATGTTACTAAACTAACTTTTCTGTATACAGTAAGCCCCCCAATCTTCCCTGGAATGTGATTTAATTGGCGGTTTCCTTTGTTTATCCTGTTTCATACAGTTATGGGCAAGTTTACTGTAATGAATAATCAGGTAGATAAAATGTGGTCTTAAATTAAATGTCCTCCTTAAAGGAAATCAAATGAAGGTTAATACCCGTTTCATGCCCCCTGTCTGTAATTCACATTCTCTCATCACATGCCAGATTACCATTATGTGTCATTTGTAATACAATAAACAGACTCCAGATGGCTTGGATTCTCTTGAATATACACAGAGCAACAGAAGCTATGGGGAGAGCTGCTGTATTTTACTGGGTAGTCTCTTTGCCTCAGACAGCCAGGCCTGCTCGCTCTCCGAGGCTGGCATATTATATCCTGAAAACTTATTAGTATTCAGTCTCATAATGGGAGACAAGGAAATGAGGGCAACAATTAGAAATGGTTCAGGGATTAGAGATTAGTGTGTATTTTGTCAGTTACAATGAGAGTAGTAGTAGCAGGCAATGTAAACGGAAGGCAAGAAATGAGAGTTTCTGATCTCCCAATTCATCTTGGCTTTTGCCTTGTCATTGCGTGGTGTACTTTTTATATCCATATCATGGCGTTTTGCCACAGCACCACAAACAGACATGTGTGAAGGCTGGTTGTGTTCCAAAACACACTAAAAACATATGCTTGACATATGAAATGTCAGCTGCAGACCTACCTAAACACCTCTGTTATGATGGCTATCTCACATCCTACAGTGATTTATCCGTGATTATTTGGCCTCTCTCCATTTGGGGCAAGGGACAAGGAAAGACCACTCGTTCGGTTTATGCTTGGATCATTGAGGAACACTGGGCCTCTTGTTAGTATGTCAGATTTTACCCCAGAATGAAACATTCTGTTTTCCTAACCTGGTTAAGTAATCATATTACCTAAGACTCCATAAAGTGGAACAAACAGTAGCATATAACCCTGACTTCTTTTTATGTGCCTTGAGTGACAGATTGGCTTTCATCAAAGAGGCAAGCAAAGAAGTTATATAGTAATTTTGCTATGCTAAGAATACAACATTGATCCTCATATGTAGAACATCTGGTGAAAAGCAATTTCCACCCAAGTGTTTTAGTATTTCCTCCTAATTAATTTCACATGTACATGACAAGAGTGAGCGGCCTCCCAGAACCAAGGCACAAAAGCTAGCTTTGTTTCACAGTTAGAAAAGTAATCTGCGTTTCCTGGTTGAAAACTCGCTGGCGCTTTGACGCTTGGACACTTGGAATCAATGCTGAAAGCGGCATTTTGGAGAGGAAAGTCACATCTTGCGCCTCGGTGGCACAGGGGGGCTGTGTGTTTACACTTACATTTGGTCAGTTGGTGACTCGTGAGAGGAAACAAACTGAAATGCTTGAAATGATAACAATTATGTCAAAGCAGTGGACAGAGGAATCCCCGTTAAAATGTAAACCTCACTTTTCCACTGAGCTTTACGCGCAGCATTGGCAAATATAATGGCATTTCTTGCTGACGATCTGAAGTAGATTAACTGTTGTACTGTATATCACAACTGTCTGAGAGACAGGCGTCTCTGCTTTTCAAAGTTATTGTGAGGCTGCTGTGAGACACAACACTTCTTGTTATTACTTGTCCAGATGACAAGTCAAAAGAGCTCCTAGAACATTGGTGTCGACAGATGAAAAGTTGGCTTGATCAGATTAATCATTAAAGTGAGAGATATGAGCATACCGCTGCATTGTTTTTAACACAATCTTGATGCTGCTCAATCTAAGACTGCTGTTTGGATAGGGCGTCTGGGACCACCTGGATGAATCTGACTTTTGTTTGTCAAAACCGCACGTCTCACCTGAAGGTCTCTTCTTTACAACGGGGTTCCCCCCCAGAGAGTCATAGAGTCTGCTTTTCATCTCCCCAAGCTCTTCATCTTGAGAGGAGTTGTGATGCATGACTACAGAAGAAATAACTGTCCAGAGGTAGCTGGCGGAGGTCTTGTCTGTACATAGGCGAACAAGAATGGGCGGTATTTACCCACACAGATGCAGATGTGAGATATAAGCAGGTGTTTACAGGAATGTTTGAAGTTAAAGGGAGATGGTGTGTTCCGATTAGAGCCCTGAGTAAGACGGACACTGTAGGTGTTTCTGCTTACACAGAATAAAGAGTCCTCATCCCTCCTTATCCTTTCAATTCTTCTTCCCTTCTGCTACGTGTTTTGATAGCTAAGCTTGACTTTCAACACAATTTGGCACCGGGGAACCATGACATATTGCCATTCCAAGCATATTGTTGCTTTGCCTTTTAACACTAGCAGTGACAGCAAAGCAGCCGCTGTTCACCTCCTGGGAAAGAATCCATCACACTAACCTCCAGGTTTGTAGTAGTGTGTTTCTGTTAATAGGATAAAGAGGTCAAGGATATTTCTATTGTTACGACGAACGCTATTACCTCCTCTTTTTGTGACGTTCAGCGGCTGCACCCAGCACCACACTGGCCGCAGTGAAGAAGCCCTCCTTTCTATTGCAGCTTCAAAGCATTTTTCCCTGGTCGGCAGAGTTACAGGTTCTTTGTGGCATGGGTTGTTTGTCAGAGGGTTTGGAGAGTGACTTGTTCCACTCTGTTCTCTGAAAAAGGCCCGTGCGTGAGTGCTTGAGCAGTCTAAAGTTACAGCCGTGAGCCCCAGTATTACAACCCGATGACTGACAGGAAAAATGGGGTGAGCTCTTTTGCTGGGCTCTAACAAAAACACCAATAAGAAGGAGAGGGAAACAACAGATTAGACTACTGATCTCAATCTGCTCTCCTTTGGTTATTGGAAAATAATAGCTCTGAAAAGGAAGTTCTTTAAAAGGCCCTTTAATCAATTCTCCTTTGACGATCGAATGGCATGAAAGGCTGGAGCGGGAGCGGGAGCGGGAGCGTGCTCCTATAGCCTCAACATTTTGGTTTGGGGGAAGTATGGGAGAGATGGGCTCTAATTTGTGTTTTCATGGTGTCCAGGCATCTCCAAAGCACTTGATCACCACCACAGCAGACCTTGATGCCATGTGTGAGTGTAAATGGTTCCAAGGCTCCCTGGTGGTAAAATCACATTACCAAAATGACCACCAACTCTAAATGAAACACTACCCCCTTTTTAAAAGGTCCCATTCAAAACCCAGTGGTTTTTTTTAAATGGCACATAAGGTAGCAATTTCCCTCAAATATGGCGTAGCCCAATAACTGTTGCAGTAACTGACACCATGTCAGGGCAAATGAAACTTTTTTTACTATATTTGTGGAGCATTAGCGCGATCTAAGATAGTAAAAATGGTAGTATGGAATGCTATATATGTATGCAACCTCAGGAGTTGTACTCTACTACATCCTTGCCATCACTGTAATTCTTTAACTGTAATTCATTACCTCTTTTTGTTTTATACTTACAGCCAGAGTAGAAAGGTCTGTGCACTGAGTGAGTACTTTGTTCATACCAAAGCATGCACAAATCTGTTTTAAGTTCAAGAGAGGAGGAACCCTTTAATTTAAACCCTAGAATGAAGTCATTCATTCCCTGCTAAACTGCACTGTGACCCATAAGGTTAGGTAAACAAGTGTCCCTTGCATTACTGTCAGAGAGATCCTGCCCCTCGCTCTGCCGTGATGTAAACTCCCACTATCCTGTTACAGTTGCATGAGGAGAAACTGGAGGGATGGCAGAAGGGAAGGGAAGAAATGTATTCATGTGTGCGTTTTTGATGACAGAGGGAGGGAAAGTCAGTACCTGAGGCTGTTCTCAGGGAGGTGTCCTACAAGGAAAGGCGCTGTCTTCTTCCAAAGCAGAAAACTGAGGAAGGGAGGACAGACCACAATGTGCTGAGCCCAGCAGGCCTGCTCAGATCTATTACCAGTTCCAACTCCAGCTCCAGCATGGGCTGGAATGTGAGGAATCCTACTGGGCTGGGGTTCTAGTGCAGGGGTCCAAACCTCACATCGCTGCTCACACTCATTTTTCCTTCACCTTTAATATTGTATTTGAATAGGTGACTGTAATGCAGCAGGAACTGTTAGTATAGAGTAATAATTCTGGGGAATGCTACAGAAAAAGTTGAGTCTTTAGTGTGAACATTGTACTGATACATCCTGAATATTGGAAAGATAGGGATTTTATAAGATTTCAAACAAGAGTCTGAGATTAAATACAGAAACATCAAACAAAGCATGTTTATTTAAAAAAAAAAGAATGAACAGCAGCAGCTTTGGCATGAATAAGAATTATACCCTGGATATCACTAATGTGACACTAATTGCTTCTTAGCCTGTCAGAGGACAAGAGAGAGAAGAGACAGGATGAGAAAAAAGGGGGCGAGAGAGCACCGGGTGCTGAATGAGGGCAGTAATGACTGCCAATGGAATGCCTACACCCATAATCCTCTCTGTCACCGCTGACAGATCCTCTTGACTTCTGAACTCCTGATGTAAGGAAGGAAAAAAAGGAAGTCACAACTTAATAAAATTACCTGGTGGTTAGCACTTGTTTCGGCGTGGCAGTTGTCTTTGGCTGGTGGACTGTTTACATAAGTGAAACGTGTTAGTGACGATCTCTCAATATTCAATTTGAAAAGCTACAAGATAGTGTTTAACCTCCTGCTGTTTGGATATGCCCTTTGACTGTTGCTCTGTGCATGAGTGCACTCCAACACATAAGGTCAAAGGGCAAGGATTTTGGAACAATAGAAGTGAATATGAACACTGAGGCTACATTCAGACTGCAGGCAAAAGTGGCCCAAATCTGATTTTTGTTTTTGTGAACACCACAAATGACATGGAATGTGATCTTTTCAAATCTGATTTGGGCCACTTTCATATGTGGTCCTACATCAGATACCGGTCTGATTTTTTGCAGTGCGACCTCTGAGAATTCATGTGACGTTTACTTCACTCTAGATGAACACATCACAATTCTGAGCGGGAGTCACTCTGTGAATTCAAGCATTAATTACATGTAAAAAATACTTGATTTGGCTTTTGTCGTTGGCTGTCCTCGTTATCATCTGCTCACAAATTCGCTGACTTCAACTGCACATCAGTTTATAAGTTAAATAAATGCTGCATGTGATGTTGTTGTTGTTGTTGTTCTTCTGTGCATGCAAGTTAGTTCAGCACCGTGACCAGTTCAAACTGGAATCTGATATTGGCCACATTTACAAAATACTGTGAACAGCCAACCAAAAGTATCGGATCTGAGCAATAAATTCGGCTTGAGCACTAAAGATTGCAGTGTGAACGTAGCCTGAGATACATGGAGGTGTTATACCATATGTTAGTGTTTTGAAAAACACAAATCCAGATATTACAGATAGCCATTTCTTCTCTACCATGGGCACTTATAGTGCTTCCCTGTGGTTCGCCTGGCTAATCACTCACACATTACAAAAGTATATGTGTGTGTGTGTGTTTTGGAGGCACACTGCGATCTATATTTCAGCACGTGGGCTCGGACTGAAGACATGGGCCAAAGCTGTCAAAAGTGTGTCATCGATTCTCTCTGCCTTGTCATCAGTCTTATCTGATCTCACTGTGAGTCTCGCTCCATGTTCTCCTCCCTCACGGCTAATGCAAACACAGAATCCCTGTGCTCGGAAAATTCAAGGGAGGGCCTCTTAAACAATTTGTGAGTTTCTGTATAGTAGATGTAGTCATATATATTTCCCCTCTGTGCTCTGGACACCAACTTGTAGACATTTTAATATGATATAATGCTGTATTTGTGCACTTGCAATCATTTTTAAAAAAAAAATTTTCAGTCAAAGTACATTGATGGATAGATACGTGTGCTATGTTACACAGACAATCATCCTTTTGTTGATTGATATAGTTAGCTGAAGCTACTTTCTAACTTTTTGGAAAAAATGTTTTAGACTAGCACCATTTACTCTGGTCACTCTTTTCATTACATGTAATCAAGTGGCTTTACGTTCTTCTGACAATTGCACTCACTGGAAGTGGGATATAACCTATTTTCTTCTGAAGCCTGTAAACTCTTGTAACTGGTAAAATACCAACCAACCAGCAGCAACTCACATCTGATAATATTCTTGCACACTGTCTGCATTTCTTTATCAGGGGAGTTATCTCTTTATTGTTATTTTATGTTCATCCTACAGATCATATATGACTATAGGATGATACTACTGTGCACGGCCCTGTGTGTGAGCTTGTCATCATCATGTTTCTGGCCCTACTATCTTCCTCCTCTTGAGCCTGCTGCACTGACAATTCGTTTGACAAACATGCAATCAGCGTAGTTACAGACAGCCCCTTTAGTTAGGGTAGAGCGCAGTGTGAATTATGGTTGAGATGGAAACCTTTTGAATTATGGGTATGGCTCTGAAGTGCCTCTCGTCCAGGGAAAGACGAAGAGGAGGAGGGATCTTTACAGACTTGTGCCACAGAAGAGTGCTGACAGAGACCTGGCTCTGCAAACTGCAGCAGAACCAGAACAACAAGAGGCTAACCCAAACACAGACCAGCAGAACCGGAGAAACCCATCCTGGGCAGGGTCAGACGGTGTTTCTCACCACGGAACAGTGAGGGAGGTTGACGACGCGTAACCTCTCACCAGTCGATCCGCCATTTGCTCAAGCAAGCTCTGCGAACACACGCTTGGAAAACAGCATTGCAGGCATTCCTGCTTAATTGTACATTTGTCCTCTTTCAAAGGGAAGAAGTGTTAGGCCAGATACAAAGAGTCTTGGGATAGGGTGATAGGGCCAGCATCTGTCCCTAGCCTCCTGAGGGCTATTTAAAGGTACAGTAGGCTGTATTTTCCGCCGCACAGTGAGGCACCCACCCTTCCGCCTGGCTCCATATTGGAACCAGATGCTGCTGGATGCGAGGCCCCACTAATTTAAGTGGACAGGGCAGATGGAAGCGACTTGCCCTGCATGCATACCACCCCCTGTTGGCTTTCATGTGATGAAAAATCTCTGTAGTATGGTGGGGGAGGTCCACTCAGTGATACACACATGCACCATATACGCACACATTAATACAGCATGAACACACACTGACATACGCAGATGCTCTTGTTGTACACAACCACAAAGGCATAGCAACACAAACAACACAACACATGCACACATACATAACTTTTTCAGTTAGACAAATAGCAGTGTAATCCTGAAAATAATAAATAAATAAAACATGATCTGTGGTGCAGTTGAAATCACAGAAAAGATATATTTTAGTACAAAATCGTTTTTCTAGACTTGAAAAATGTTAAGGCAATGCCAAAAAAGTATCTACACACTGAGAGCAAAGTTTTGACAGTCTCAGAAAATATGTGATATTGTTGGCAAGCGTAAGTTGTTTCTCCTTAAAATTTATATTAAATTCCATTCAAAATCTGAACAGGTCCAGAAAAGTTTGTGCTAGCCTCAATAGAAAAACACCACCCTCTGACTTACTTATAAAAGTAAGTCTTTTTCTTGTTTATATTCCAAACATTCAGCAAGTGCTGAAGTCTCTTCTCGCAGCCAAGTATTATGCTGAATATCCTCACTAGTTAGAGGACTAAAACCCTGTCAGCAAACGCTCATCACCTGTTAGGAAGACACTGATGTGGCACTAAGCCTGCAACCCTATCCACCAGAAATTACAACAGCGCCTAGCAACCATAAAAACTATTGTATCATTCCTTGGTGTAAGTGTGTGCTTTTGCGTGCGTGTGTGTGTGTGTGTGTGTATGCAAATGCACATGTGGTGTGAGTGCATGTGTATACCTACGTGTATGTCTGCATAAGAAAAAGCCCTCCATAGTGTGTCCTTTGTCTGGTGAGGTGACAGGTAATTGAGTCAAAGAGGATGGAGGAATTATGGCTGGGAAGCAATTTGAAACGTTGCAAGACTTTAGAGCCAAACCCTCACTGGTGGTTAATTGCTGTGTGACACAGCCGCATGCAGTCCTATTGCCGGGGCTAAGTTAGCGTGAAATGAAAATGTAATATATATTTATGAATGTAGTTTTCAAATATGACAGCAAATCCCAAGTCTTTTTATAATACAAGACGTTCTCGAGGACAAGAATAGTTTGTCCATAAAAAAGTGAAAATATTCTCATATAAAATGAACCAAATGGGATTGAAAAGTTTGAGGACTTTGAATTGTTAGAATTTTTGGGATAACCATGCCATATGTATTAAGGTGACTAAGTTCCTCAGTCACTTGCACAGCCGTTGTCTCATCCCTTGGGAGCATCTGGTGAATGTACACTAACTGTGAAGAGAAAACTCGCAGATTGGACAGGAAATTTCCTCTTTGATAGCGCATGTTTGTTTAGCTGGACTTGGTTGACCTGTGTTGACCTATCTCCTCGAGCTCAGCAGTCCGTAGCCAGAGCCCTGCCTTGCACCCACAGCCATCCACCAACAAAACAAAACTTTACTACGCTGCTCTATGACACACAAATGAAAGCATTATCCAAAGTGTTCCTTTTCTATGGCCTTGACAGGGAATGTGTGTACATCAAGTAGATTTTTCAGAAAAACAGGAGTGGAAGTTGTGTGATTGCTGGTAAAATCTGTTGGTTGCATACTCCAATCTCAGGAAATTCATTAAAATTGATTATATATAGCTGTTGATCTTAAACCAGTCCTCTCCTTGAAGTTAGTGGCTTTGAATTTGACCTCTTTCCAGTGTAGTATGAGCATAACGATAACACAAAAGTTGATCATTATTTTTAAAATACATCAGATTAACGTTGTATACTGCGTTAAACCTGTCATAGCTGCATGGCCTTATTGCCCGGCTCTGTGAGTTTTTGGCCATTGCATGACCTTCCTGGCATTATGGTTTTTGACATCTTCATTGAGTGCATATTAGATAAACATGTGTTGGGAATCCCCCTCCAGGTGTACAGTAAATATGCCTGATCTGTGTGGTATTACGTGTGATTATCTGAACAGCATTCCTGCCCAAGCCCGACACTGAGACAATTAAGTAGGTGACTCATTCAGAATTAATGCACTATGGCCCCTGAGTCCCTGTGTTAAGAATAAGGGCACCTTTTGACCAAGAAATCTGAGCACGGCAACAACGACACACACACACACACACACACACTCATACATACAAACATGCAGTGAGAACATTAAGGAGCACACACAAATACAGAGGGGTTAAGGGGTTGCTTTGTTATCATGGAGGTGCCCTGTGGTTGTGATTAAGCGTTGTTTTCATTGTCCCCCTTGTGTCCTAAAGCTTAGCTAGATGTCACAGCTATGGTAGGAATGCTTGAGCAGAGAGGCCAAGAAGGGGTCACAGCTAGGATGTAAACATCAACATATTCTTTCTTGAAAGGATTTTGGGCCACTTGAAGGGGAAAAAGCTCTACCACAGCACAAAGCCTGATCCCTAACTCCACACGTGGCCTAAGGCACAGACCTATGACCAGCTTACTTCCACCTAATTCTCCATTTAAAACCATTTGCGGGGCACAAAACTGACCTTAGATCAGCATCTTAGTGCGTCCTAGGCTTAGTCAGCGCTGTAGTTGCTGTGTGTAGGGATTGGGAGAAGGGCTTCAGCTACAGATTGCTATCAGAGCAGACAAGAGTTTTACGCCCTCTCTGGAACTGTGCCATAGCGGGCCATGGACAATAGACCCTTTGTGCATAGCTGATTGGCAGATCTACTCATAACAAACACACTAAATTGTAAAGTCATAGTGGGAGGTGCAGGGGTCTGAAAAATCCTGTTTTTTCATTCAGACACAATGATGCATTTTCCTTTGTTTCAAGATGTCAGTTTTAAAATGACAATTGGACATTGTGTAACTTTAATACTGGACCAGATTACGGGAATGCCATATAGGCAAACAGTGACTCTGAAAACAATAAATGGCTGAAGAGACATAAAAGATGTTTTATGTCTCTCCAGAAGAGAGCCCACTTCTCTCTTCCAGCTGTGCGTAGATGGTTTGAATTAGCCCCGCCATCTCCCCAGAGGATGAGCTGTAATGATGCAAATTTAGGGCCTTTCTGACAAGACCTTGACACTTGATATGTTGGTCAACTCCCCGTTCCATGTTGGTTTTACCAATCCATAAATATTGAGTCCACAGGGACTTGTGGAAAGAAAAGAAAAGAAAAAAAAAGAAAGCCTGAAAAGGATTGAGTAGATTGGGTTAAATAGCCGGACTCTATTCTGTTGTAGTGTTACAGACCTGCAGCCCCATCTACTGTTGCTCCACACAATAAGAGCAAAAAGATGCCCAGAGGCACAGATGTCTGGAATGAGCCTGTCTCTTAACCAAAGCAATACCCAGCTGGGAGGGAAATGGTCAAAAGGAATGACAATCTATTTTGCCCAGACAATCCTGCCTTGCTTGTCATGTGTTGTTCTGATTCAGAACTGTTTTGTGAATACTAGATTTCAGTAGCTCCATCTCTCTTTCTCTTTCTCCCTTGCTTTCTTAGTCTCTCCCTCAAACATGTGACCGTGGTTATGCTAACACAGCGTGGGATGTGAACCATTTTTAGGCTGCGGCCACAACCATGGCATCTGCAGCCCTTCCACTGGCCTCAAGTTGCAAAATCTGGATTCATGGATACATTTAAGTAAATAGTAAGAAAAGCACGAGTTTGGTTTGTAACCCTGAATTTTAATAACGTCTGATATTTCATGACAACTTAAGAGATGGTGTATTCACAGTTATGTGAATAAAACAACAACATGACAACTGCTACCATGCAGACACCCTTATAGCAAACAGTGTGGCTACCTTACCACCAAAACATAAACATCGTAAGACCCAAAAACATGCTAAATGCAGTTCCTTTAGCCTCTCCATTTTCACTCTGCATTCTGGTCACTGAGGGCTAATTTACTGCAGGATCTTTGCGGACACATTATTAACATGATATGATGTATCGTATGGTTACTCCATATCTACATTGGTGTAAACTGGTCAATTACTAGTATTTATCAGTGGTTTGAAGTCGCTATGTTTTCTTACGCTGATCATTTTGACATGCAGGTAATGAGTTCTTTCTGACAGAGTGAAACTGGCCCAGCTGCAGCTCTGCAGGTGAGTGATGTCGACTACTTCCTGGCTGTGAAAGGGCCCTGTGTGGTCCTGGTTTCTTTACATCATACTAAAAGGTGCACCGATCGGGAACCTGTCATCCACGTTGCCATTTGATATTCAAGAATACTTAGTTGATTGTTGACATTACCAACTGACCTTTTTTTGTTTTTGTTACTCTGTGTGTGTGTGTGTGTGTGTGTGTGTGTGTGTGTGTAAAGCTTCTGTAGACGTGTATAATATCCACAGCTGTGAGGTAACTGCGCCTATAATCTGTCTCACCAGAACGGTGTAACCTGAGTTAGAGTGAGGTTAAGGGTCAGTTATTGAACTTGAATTACACTGGGAGAGGCCTCCCTCGGCCCCTCAGCACCCCTCTCTGCCACCCTGTGGGGTTTGTTTGTTTTCTCTCCCAGTCGCTCCCAGAGCTTACCCAGTCCTCTATAATGAGTATTTAATACACACCCTCAGACATGTTTACACTGTATGTAACAGCACTGGCCGTGTGATCTTGCAGCACACTCAGACAAGTGTGTCAAAGTATATGTTTGTGCGTGTGTGTGTGTTGCTGTGTGCATGTGTATGTATACATGCATGCATGCATGCGTGTTCCCTTTCATTCCAACTCCCACCCTCTATTTTCCTCATTTCTGAAGTCTGTAGCCTGAGGGGAAGAACACCTGCCAGTTTTTCCCTCTCTTCAATCTCAGATAAGACAATAGAAGTGGCAGAGGTGTTTGGTTACACACAGAAACAGAGCAAGGAATGAGACATATTAAAGCCTCCCCCTGTCTTGCCCACAAGGTCGCTGCAACTCTCCAGGTGTGAATAATGTCAAAAAAAAAACAAATTTTTGTGTCAGTAGAGCCAGGTTGGGGAGCAAAAGAGCTTCAGTGTTTTGCTTTAAACTCATAATTTGACCTGAACCACAGGCCCTGGGCCCCCTCTGTAAGCTGTTAAGTTTTTAACATATCGTTTTTCACTGCACATGTTCGGTGTTATGTTAGTTACCAGGAATTTTGGATTGAATGGACAATGAAGTTCCTGAACCTTGAGAGAAGGATTATTCTTAATCGTAAGCAGAGGAGAGCCACCGGGGAAATGTAAAGTTGTGCCACAGCTCTCTCTGTTGGCGAACTTGATGCATTGTCCCATTAGAGGCCTTGAAAGTCCCAGTATAGCTTTGGTCTTTTTATAGGCAAGAAACCACATCCCTGGTGTCTTTGAAGAGCTCTATTCACAAAGTAGTAGTTTAGCCTGCCAGTACTTACTCCCTATTTTATAAGTATGAGTGGTAGAGGAACTCTTTGAACTGAACCCATTTAGAATGCCAAGGCTGATGGTTTCACAATACAGAAGTAAATAGACTCTAGTCACATAATTAGCAGGGATGCCCATGAATTACTGCTGAGTGTTTTCCCTTGCACAGGTGGATAAGAGAAATAGTCGAAACCTCTTGTGGATGTTGGGCAGTCTACACACGGCTATATACAGCATTTTTATTGTCACACACTCTCAGCTCTGGATGTCAGTGTGCACCAGAGCCTGTAGACACATACTGTGCAATTAATTGTCAGAGGGAAATGGGCCCTACTAGTGTCGGGCCTCTAAAACCACACCAGAGAGCACACAGGAAACAATTACAGTTTGACCAATAAAACCTTTCAATTATTGTAAAATTAGAACCACCTAAGCGTGAATTTAGCTGTGTCCAGGATTATAGTGTATGTGGCTGACACGTAAGACATTTTACAAGCTTTTTAGTATGTTACTTTGATGTTTGTCATATGCAGAATTCTGACTCCTTAACAGTAAAACTGACCATTCACTGTCACACACAGCTAAATCCATCTCTCGAATGATGAATTCATTTGAGAATGGGAAACACATTTCTTATGGCTATACTGTGGAATAACTGTCTTTTGATCATATTTCAGTATTGTGTCTTTAGTGATCATTACAAATAAGGAATGATTAATTATGACAATAAAGATATCAATTCGGGTTTGGCAACATTTTTGTCGTATATTGAGAGAAATGTATTAACCTCCAGAGATTATGCCGTACTGTTAATCTATGGGAAACAGTGGAAAGGGGCTTCCCAATCGGGTCAGGGATAACACACAGAGAAAATGAGGAGAGCTGTGGAATGCACAAAAGTGAGAAATGTTATGTGCTTCATCTGTGCAAAGTTGCAGGCACTCAATGGCATGAAGAATACAGAAAAGGTTTGGCCCTGCAGCTATTCTGGATTACAACGGGTTTCAAACTTGGCCCCCTCCCTTAGATTTATGCTGATGTGTCTCTAGGATCAGAGAAAATGCAGGGAGTGCCATGATAAATACTTCATCATATCAAACTGAATACCAAACAATAATGGGATGCTTACACCATTGATAAATAGAATTTAATTTGATACAGGAAAAGCACCAAGATTGAACGTTGCAGTCCAGAGTAGCTGACGATCCAAGCCTTTTCTGTGCTTTTCGTGCCACTGAGTGTCTGGCTATTCCATTTATACCATGGTATTTATTTCTTTACAGCAATATCTGTGGTATATTAGGCCATTGTGGGAAAGTTGGCATATCAATGACCAGGACTACTTTCTGGTAATATTGCATTTTAACCTTTGCATCGATATGATGAAGTAACCTGGGCTGTCTCTTATTTTATTTGATGAATTAGCCAAAAGCAGACATTCCTATCAATTAAGAAGAGTTTCTTAATTGATTTTCCATAACATACTGTCTTTAATAAGATATATTTATCACAGTACATATATAGTATTTTAACCATATAATCCTGTCCTAGTTTCTATTTTGTGTCAGTTACACAGTTTGATGGAAGTGTTTCCTGCAAATTTCAAACACAACCACTTGGTATGCAATGTTTTAAGGCTGTTCTCTGTTATTTATCATATTTATTCAAATGTAAATTTAGCATGCATTATCAGAAAATATTTAGTACATTGTATACATTTCTGTATTGGGGGGGTGATCATTTTCCAGAGTTCTGCCAAATTCAGTTGTGTGACACAATATGTAGACCACTTTTAAATCTCACGCTATTACAAAGTGCACTGGCAGGAGGGATCCAGAAGATGCTGCTAATGCACTGCCTTTGTGCTGCGTGATCCTGTTGGGGTTCATAGAGAGGACAATGCAGGCATCAACTTAAACAGACCCGTTGCCATTCCCAGAAGAAACAACTAGCTCAGGTTATTTCATAAACAGACATTTAGTCAAAAAGGCTTTTATTTGGATATAACCTGCAAACAGAAGGAATGCAGGTTTGATGCTTTGGCCCATAATTCAGCATAGTAATTGTATGCTGAATGTGCAGTTTAGGGGGGATCTTGATTTAATATTGATAATGAAAGACACAGCAGGCAGTCATTTGAGAACACCTGTTCCTCATTGTGTGCATATAGAAACACTGACACGCTGCGGGTTCATGCTCCCCTGTCGTCACATATCCAGCAAATTACCCATCTCACCTCCTCACCAATACCACTGTGTAAAGGACAGTTGAGAAGTAGTGTGTTTGTGGATATACTGTATAGATGGTAGGTTCTGCAACCATAACTGGTTGAGGGTCAAGAGCAAGGTCAGCTCAGCATGTTGGATAGTCAGCGTGCGGATGACAATGCCATCTTCCTCAAACAGATCTTGGCGGAGCCCCTGGTCTTGTCTTGAATACAAAAAAGTTACAGGTCCTTCATCAGCCAGCCAACCAGTGATCCTGCCTTCCATAAAAGTGGATGCTCTCAACCTTTGAACATGAGAATCACACTTTTCACTTTTTACCTTTTTATTTTAAGAGCACAAATTAAAGGTTCATATTCCAATTGCTGGTTTTTAGGCCAGCTGTCTTTCCAGCAGAAAACAATTCATCTTAACATGATCACATGGATCAACTAGTACCACCATGCTGGAGACGAAAGCCATCTCAGCCACACTACTGCCTCCCCAACTGGACAGGCCAACCACATCGGTCTGTTATATTCCCTAATGTAATGAAAACCCCTTCCCTCAGATAGATGATAGCAGATGTACAGCAATCCTGGTGTAGGGCAGTATTCCAGCATCGGAATACTGGTCGATTTAATTGTTGCCCCTGGGCCACCTAACAGTTAATCCGGCCCTGCACTGGAGGAAGTCAATTTAAGAAGGAGCTGCTCTGTAGGAAATGAAATTAATCTCTGCACCGCTTCTAGAGGACAGGTATCGGTTCCAAAAGATAAGATTGATCCCTTCCATCAAGTACTCTACTGCTGTCACTTATCCAAGAACATCATAAAACACAAATTATGATGTATGTGTTGTTTTGGGAATCCTGACAGAGGCGTACTCGGCTTATTTAATAAATGCCTTCTTAATTCTAATCTCTGCCTCCAATCTTTCTGACACATCACTGGCTGTATTTTCTATGGCAGCATCCACATTTTAATCCACTGACAACTTGGATGAATTCATTTTAAAAACTCAGTGTGTAATAGGGTGTTTGTGGTCTTAGTGCTTTTATATACTGACAATCCAATTATGTCTCCTTACTGTAGGCCCTTGTCTTTCACATGAGAGTGCTCAGCCTGATTTTAGAGCTGGTTTGAACTTCAGGGCTTATAGGGAGACAGATTACAGATACCAAAGCCAGAGGCATGCAGGATAACAATGACTCATTCGTGGTATAAAAACATTTGTCTCCACATTGGTATGACAATATTCTGTACATCTGTTCTTGCTTACATGCTTAAATGCTTCTACTCTGGAATTCTGACATCAGAAAATATTAAGGACGAAGGCTAATTTCACTTTCTCATGCCTTTGTGTCTTTCCTCTCTCACCCACACTTGCATCTCTCACGCACTTTTCTGAACTGTCATGTGTCTGAGCCGAGGATGACTCTATTCAGGGCCTGGTCCCCAAACTGTCATTGTTAATCAATCATTAATGACAGGAGGCAAACTCAAACAAACTACTGTTATGACTGACATGAAAAGTTTGGCATGTCTGATGGTCAGACACACAGGGAATGCTGCTTGGGGGACTCAAATGGTCTGTAGTTTCTTTTTGGAAATGGCAGAAAATAAACAGTGTGGGGTGGTACAAAGCCCTGAGGGGCTCTATGCTTTATTTAATAAGAATGTTAAACTCAAAAAAGTCTTAAAGGCAGTGACGCACTCTTGACTCACAGAACTTTGAAGAAGTTTAGTCATGAAGAAGTAAAAAGGCCCACAGCCATGTGTGGGCACTGAAAAAGAAATGTGTGTCCATTCTAGCTGATGGGTGTGGACTGATGTCTTATTTGTAAGTAGCACCTGGTACCCTCCATACAATTATTAATATAATATATATATAATAAATCTGATGAGGACAGATCGGATTTTAGAAATACTAAGGTCATGCTTGCAAATGCATGACCCCACATCCACGTGCATATTTTTTCACTTTCAGCTATTCCATTACGAGTACTTTTAAACTATTTTCATGATATTCAAAGCCTTCAAAAACGCCCAAGAATACAATTCTGGTGGAAAAATATTAAATCCCTGTTTTTCTTTTAAGCTGAGTTCTGCTGCGACACTCAAACACTCCTCTGGCTGCAACATGTGACGCACCATTTTGATTATGGAGGTGTATTTCAGCCGTCAGTGCTCGGCTCGTTCTTTGCAGCATGCCTGCTGCCACACCACTTACACCTGAAACCACACTTGCCTGCTGCTGCTGCTGCTGCTGCTGCTCATAATATAGCAAAAGCCCCAGCACCTCCACCCTGCATCCACCTGTGGGCTCTGAGAAGATGCTCATCCAGAGGGTAGAATACTTTGCAGTCTTGAATGCACAAACAATCATTTCCCAAACCAGCAACAACCAGGCATCAGTGTTGCGTGTACCTGCTGTGAGTGGCCATATCCTCACTCAGGTTTTTCACCCCCCTGGCTTGTAATCTGCTCAAAGCTTGGGGCCACTTATTACCTTTGCCTCAGACGCACGGCGGCGCTAGATTACTTCAAGTATCGATCCTGTCCCCGTATTGACTCGTACACTTGAAACCAGACTGCAACTCAGCCAGCTCCCTCCTCCTCCTCCTCTCGCATCGTCTATGTCTTATAGCTGCCCGTCGCTCAGTCGGTCAGTCAGTCAGTCAGTGGCCCCGGTCCGCTGCGCCTGCGTCCGCTTCCACAGCAGCTGTCCACAGCCGAGACGCGCCGCCGCCGCCGATGTGGTTGCATGACATACTGGCAGCGGTACTCAGCCTGCTTTCAAGCAGATTACAAAAGGAGAGGACGAGAAATAAGAGTAGAAGAGAGTGAAGTGATTCATTTCTAGCGCTGCCGCGCGTCGGGAAGAGTAGATGAGTCGATGGCAGGGGCACAGCCTGGAGTCCACGCGCTGCAGCTCAAGCCAGTGTCCGTCCCCGAGAGCCTGAGACACGGCAACAAATTCATGAAATGGGATGATGTAAGTAATGGCGAGAGACGTCGGCAGTGAATCTTTTCTTTTGTTTTTTGTCTTTTTTCCACCGGCGGATGATTTCTGCACGCGTCTCTTTGCACGCATGTGACCACTATGATGCCGCACACAACCTGCAGGCTGCGGACCGTCAGTGGAGACCAGCGCTGCAGCTGGGATGTCTGCTGACATGTGTGCTTTGTTTACGTTTCCCAGTCTACAGCAGTGTATGGGTTGGGGGGGGGGGGGGTGCACAGCTGAAATTAAACATTTGAATTATGGAGACGTTTTATCAATTAACGACAACTACTAAGCGCGTCGGGGCTCCGCATCGCAGTGGAGCCATCAGGCAGGAGTTTGTTGTCACTCCAGCTGTAGTGAAATGACCTTGGTTAAAATTGCGAAAACACAACAGTAGTAGCCTTCTAACAGGCAGCTATGGCGCACTGCACCTTCTCCAAACAGATGAACACATCCCTCCAGTAACCCCGTGGAGAGAATTTACATATAGCTGTTGCGCTTAAAATTGAGTTTCAACTGACTGACCTTATTGTACTCGCCATAATGGCTGTCTATATTCTGAAAGGGACTTTCTGTGATATTTGTTTCTAATGTTTTCTGCAGCCCATCTCATTTGAATAACTCCATGCATTCCTCTGGTTTAGCCAGACCCCTGATGCCTCTTTGTTGTGTCGGCATTTGAATATGAACACAGCCATGATTGCCTTCATTCTGGGAAATGGGCCTCTCTTTTCCCCCTCACTGAAAAAACATGGTCACCTGGAATTGCTGTTTTCAACGAATTAGCTATACAGGTATTTTCCTGTGTGACAGTGTTGATGAAAGAAGAATCAAATCTCATTAGAGATCACATTGTATGTAAATCATGGATTATCTAATAAACTGCGCTGTTGTGCTAGTTTTATGTAAGTGACATTCTGAAATACAATTTAACACCGGGCAATAATGATATTCACTGAGCTCAGGTGATTCAAGCACATCACAGATGGCATCAGTGGATGAGTGTTATAAGAGTGTGAACTTGGGCAGTACAGATGGCAGAGAGGAAATTATGTACGCGTGCAAACCTAACACCCTGTCAATCATCTATCTTATCGCTTAGATAAGGAGAACATGAGTATTTCCTTAACTAGTAATTACTAACAAGCCCTCACCCCTTCAGCTCTGTGCTTGTGCTTGGTATGTGTGTGTGAGGTTTTGCGCCTGTTTCCCCTGACAGTCCTGTTTGTGTGCTGTAGTTTGTACATGTGGGCCTAACTTCAGAACCAAATGCCCACCAGGCCTTTCCTATAAAAACGCACACCCTCAAACACGGACGTGTGCACAGATATGTCCTCTGTTTCATTTCCCATGCACTCCTTCCTTCCTCTTTCCTCTCTGTATCATTCGTGGAAAGAATCACAGAGGAATGCAGCGCCAGACTGAGAGGGAAAAGGGAGACAATAAATTGTCAGTGAAAAAGGACCGAGTTAACTCATTTTCCTCTTATCGTGGCTTGGGATGTGGGGCTCCACGCTAATCTCGCTCAACGAGAAACTGTACAAACCATTCCAATATTTGAATGTGAATGAGCAGACAGGATTTTTTTTTCTTGTTTCAGTGAAAATTGCAGATTTTGTCTCGAAGTGGTTGTGAAATCCTCGGCGTCCCAGACCACCCCAACCTACCTCACACAGACACGTGCATGCACACCGTGTATTCTTTGTTGCTGCCACTTGCAGACAACTGGCTGCTACAGTGGCCGAGTTGGAGTTTGAAACATTGCTTGGATTGTGTTATTATTTGTCAGTCAGTTCAAATGGCACATTCAGCAGCAGTGGCTCTCATAGTGCTGCTTTCTGTTAAGAGAGAGTGGAGAAGAGGCAGACATCCAACGTCCCAAGGAAAGTGACCCTTAAAGATCAGTGACAGAGACTGGCAAGATGTGAAATACGTGAAGGATGATGCTGGCTCCATGTAAACAGAGATTTTTATATGCTTACGCTTGTATCAGGCCCTTTCGGTCTGGTGTGTATTGAATAAGATATTATCAGGCTCCACAGGGGAGACTAAAATCCCTTTAAAGTAGTAGAATATGTCATTAACATACAGAGCAGAAATGTGCTGAACTCAAACACCCCCTCAGGTGATGGCTAATGGTACAAACTCTTCAATATAAAAGTAGCAACGTCTCCTGCCTGGGATCGGTTCCCCCAGGGTGTTTGTACTTTCGCAAGTCAGCCACTAATCTCATCTTAATTCAGCAAAAATCAGGCTGCCGCCGCCTAATGTCTTCCATTTTATGACAAATCCTCCAAATAGTCAAATAACAATACAAAGCACAAGCGGTACAACTCCGAAAGTAGTAATCTCAGCAAATCACTCTGAACTCTAATCCACAATGTTATAAGTACTTATGCTTTTTGTAAATGCGCACACCCATGAGAACATCTTGCTAAAAGTCCGTAATGGCTTAATGTGTTTGTAGTAGTGGCCATGGAGTGTTAGGACATTAAGAAAGAAGCTGGTGAAAATGACTGCTCTCACATCATTAGGCATTACGATTCCCACTGCTCTCAAGCCATCGTCTTTCTGACAACACAGACAATCCGTCAGTCGCTACATCTTGCCTGCTAAGTGGATTCTTGACTTGGTTTACTTGTAAAATTATTGATCCGACTCATCGTTTTTATTAAGTTTTCTAGGAGTAACTGATGTCTTCATATTAATCTGCAAAAACTGACTTGTAAGAAATTGCATTGTGGACAGTATCTTGAGTGGAGATCAGAGATATGGGGCCGCAGTTGGTATGAGATGCTATATCTAAGAACTGAAGACACGTCCCTGCCCTCAGGCTATGTGTGCGTTTGCTGCATGCGTTCAGCGGCACGAGCTGCGTCTTTTGTCATTCAATCAAGCCCCCAAAGATTGTGCAATCGTGCCCAGAACCAAAACGATTCCTCTTGAGTCTCTAATACATTTCACGGGAATGGTTGGTTGCCATAGCAAAAGTCATGATTGCAAAATGCCTCTGATGCGGCAGCGAATGAGTCTCTCATTTACTTTCTGCTCTCTTCCCTGTTTTCTTTCTTTCTCATTTTTTTTCAGATTTTCCCTGGGTTCATAAAGGGGTGAAGTTCAGGCGTGCCGGATTCCATAGACTGTGATTGTCTTATTTAGGCAGTATGAAATGAGTTCAGAGCAGTAATAGTTGTCAGCACCTCAACACAGACTTCTCCGCTGCCTACTTGCTACCATCTCAACCCTTTCAACCCTTTCATGATATCCTACGCTGCAAGTCGCATACGGTCGCACCCAAATATGACAAGCGGGTAGATGCAGACCATTAGCTCTGTCTACCAATGCTATGATAGGACATCATTAGAAGCCTCATGAAGACACTTTGGAGATTTCTTTGCTCTGTGCAGCAATTGCGATGTCCATCTCTCTGATCTCACAGCCATGGCTGATTGACGAGGACAATATGCTACTGTTCAGCTGAACCTCGGCCACTGTGGATACAAAGCAAAGGCTGTTTCTTTTAGTAGAAGCGTCCAATAATATCTGGTGTTGCCATGTATGCCTCAGGGTCAAACTGTCTGTGTGTGTGTGTGTGTGTGTGTGTGTGTGTGCGTGAGGTTTGGAGCTGTCTTTATGTGGGAACTGTGGGAAAGCATTTGTCTGTTACAAAGGGGGGGAATTGAAACGTCAGCTGTGAAACAACCTGCAGTTCATGACTGCTATCTCAAATACGCACACACACTCACACACTCACACACACACACACCATGCTCCTTGGTCATTTGTGGTGATGCCAGTTTATGGTGGGGAAAGTACCCTAGAAGGAAAGGATTGTGTGCATGCTTACAACATAAACAGCACTTTTGTTGTCATTTAAGATTCTGGTATGCATGTGGTATTACAAAACGTAGGCTTTGATCCTGAGAAATACATTAATTGGTTTATCCAGTGATTATTGCCATGCAAACAAATGCATGCACTCATGTAAAAACACAGACCCAGACAGGGATACACAGATGTAAGGTGACACACACACATTGGCTCAAGGTGTCTTTTTCCTTGTTTTCCTCCAGGATTCTACCGCTGTGACCCCGGTGACTCTAACAGTCGACCCCAAAGGTTACTTTCTGTATTGGACTGACCAGAACAAGGTGAGACACTACACACCACACTTTGGACTCATTCAGATCGAAGATGAAATTCAAACCAGGATTCCCAAATGTAAAGCTTATTAAGCAGCAACACACCACACGACGGTTTATGCTCCTTTGAGGCCAGATTCATTCAAAGTTATCACGTTAGAAATAACTGTTTTTCTCCATTTTAGTTGTGAAATGTCACATCAAATTAGCACAATGCTATGAGGTATACAATACAAGGTGTTCCACTTGTGTGCTTACACATATCTGTTTGACCAACACAGTGCATTGCTGGATAGTTTCCATTGCACTGTGGTAAAAGTACAGACAGGACCAACAAATTGTTTCTGTTCTCCCTGCGTATTTTTCCCAGAGCCCTCTTTGCCTGGAGCCCCGAGGAAGCTTGCGTTTTTCCACAGTGCCATTGTCAGTCTGAATGCTCTCTGTGACGAATGAGAGGAAGTAGTGCCCAGACTAAATTCAAGTACAAAGAGCTTTGGTGTCCACCAACGTGTTCAGACCCTGATGATGGCAAGGTGAAAATGCCAAAGTACCAAAGTACTTAGTAGGTTAAAAATTAGAATAGACCTCTGTGTTTACAAACTTCATTCAATATAATCTTGCCTCACAATGTGGACCAGCTGTCAGAGAATGGATTTCTATAGTATCTGCAATTATTAAGTTGCGTTGGAATGTTACACAGTGCTTCAGGCTTGAAAAGCTATCATTTGTCGACATGTTTAACAGACAGTTGCTTGAAGCTATCCAACTTTATCATGTACTTCTATCATTGCATGATCCAGTACTCATTACCATGGCAACACCATTTGAATTCTGTGGTGGCCAATAGATTCGCAGGCAGATTGTGTTACCATTGGACAGAGCTGGGTTAGCAGTTTCTCCCTTATTTCCAGTCTTTGTGCTAAGCTAAGCTAACCGGCTGCTGGCCGAAGCTTTATATTTACTGTACACACTTTAGAGTGGTATCGACCTTATCATTAACTCTCTGCATGATAGTGAATGAGGTTATGGGCCAATATGTCAAATTATTAGATGTTCCTGTTGTAATAATTATCATAGTACACCTAGGATTATTAGAGAAGGATCAGACGCTCTCTGGGAAGCAAACACGTGCCTGAATGGAATAGACAGAACCGGGCAAGATTAAAACACATATTGTTATTTAGCACACTGTGATGCTTTATAGACTCAGGATTATCATGTGTCTTTGTTATGTTATTCCTGACACGTTTGAGTTTGACAAGTATAAGTTTTAGGATATGAGCTTCAGTTAGCTGGTCTACATGTCACTGGTAGCCATTTTTGTGCTTGAAGACACTGACCCATCTTTCGCTCATAATCTTAGTAGTACAATCCGCAGCGAGGTTCTTTCTATCTATTTTGACATAAGCCAGTAAAAGAGAGAAATCTGAACTGCTGCACCTGCCGTACTTAACCTGACACCTATGAGAATATTCCATAGTGCATTGTGTTTTTCTGCCCCCACCTCTGTTATGGCAAAAACCTTCATAATAACCAGGAACAAGGTTGTGAAATTTAAGATACTAGATGCTATCAGACTCTATAACCTTGTCAAGCATGTGACTTCCTCTCAGCTTAACCTTGAAAGTGTTTACATAATTCGCAGCCTCTGCAGTTTGGTCAAGATGTTGTTTGCTCTTCTTTTTTTATACTTACAGCTTCAGTACAAGTCTGCGCCTCTATTCTTTCAAATCCAAACCAACTCCAAACAGGCATAATGTGTTCTATTTGCGTGTATAACTGTATCAGCAATGGCAGATAGAGTAGACTAATTAATAGCTACAATTGATTTTATGTTTGCCTAGATGAGGGTATTTCACTCATACCAGAGCATAGACAGGAGTGCTGACCGAGACTTTATCTCTGTGCACACCTCGATACGCAGCGTTCGCCACTGTAAATTATGTGGAAAAAGAGGGGAGTTCTTTAGGGTGTATGAACATTCAATGAGGAAAGATTTCCCTTTCTGGAAAGAGGGAGAGAGACAGACAGATAGAAAAACAGGACCGCTTCTGGTGTATGGCTTGCTTACTTGTGTGTGTGTGTGTGTGTGTGTGTGTGTGTGTGTGTGTGTGAGAGAGAGAGAGAGATAACAAGCACTGAGTGTGATTCTCCGCTCACAGAACTGAGAGAGGCTCTTTGGCATCAATTCGTCATTATTTCCTGTGCCTCTGACATAAGGCAAGGATTTTGAATGATGAGGCTTTTGTGTATGTGTGTTTATGTGTGTGGGTGTCTGTTCTGTCTCTCAGCATTGAGAGCAGTCCTGCCGCACACATAATAACTCAAATTGATACCAAGCACAGCCGGAACAAAACTGTATTAGGGCATAAAGAAAGAATATTCGTCATTGCCACAGTCAACACAAAAGTCTGCTTGTATGTGTTTAAAAAGATGCCTTGTCTCGTGTTTTCACTCACGTTTATCCATGATGGTATTGCACATCTGTTCAACAGACCAATTTAAACAAGCTATGATGTGATGTCCAGTTGTTATGTGTGTGTTTGTTAGAGACTCAGCCTGATGGCCTGCAGAGTAAAAGCATTCCTCGGATTCTTCAGAAGCACAGCAGAACTGTACTCCGTGTGCCTAAAGCGCCTGCATTCAAACACACATTGTCACTGATGGATACAGTTTTGACTATTTCCTGTATATTCAGTTTTACCATTGAACCGGTTTGAACACTACAGAAGACTCATTTCACATTTAAGATGTTTTTCCTCCTTGAAAAGGAAAGCACTTTTTCATTCAATGAATATGTTTTTGTTTTCTATAGTTTTATTTGTAAAATATAATTTTAAGTATATTAAAAGTGTGTTTCGGAGCTGTGGATTCATGTCACGTGATTTGGACTTGAAGTCTTGAATCTAATTATTAGACTTGATTAACAGCTAAATCAAAAAGGACTTACTCCACCGTGACTTTAACAGAATGATTTGTGACTCCAGTCTGACCTTAGACTTGGAAGGACTTGATATTCTCCCCAAGCCCAAATTGCAAACATGCAGTTAATCAACTCTCCATCGACAACAAATATTCTTTGAATCAATCTGACAGCAACCAATTACATTGCAGGAAAGGTAGATGTTATCTTGTAGTTTTCATGAACAATCAGCAATGTCCAACGTAAGCCGTCTGTCATTGTTGGACGGCCAGCAGTAAACTTACCTTAACGTTGCTAATTCCATAATGACTTGTTTAGCACCCAAAATAACAAAGTTGAGGACTTGACATGAGACCTTTTAATAGAGACTTGAGACTTACTAGCGACTTGCTAAGCAGTGACTTTGTATACAGCATGTTGGCACGTGTGACTGAGACAGAGCTCTGTGAATGGTGATAGAAAGACATTGCTGTTAATCCCAAGGTTTGTCTTTTCCATCTTGCCACGAGTTCCTCTGTCAGAGTCTGATCCAGCAGTGTATTTCAGCCATGTTTTAAGGTCGGAAAGGCAAAGTTTAGTTTTGACGGCGGCAAAAAATCAATGTCAGATCTGTTTAGACATGATGTTCTTTGTATTTTCTTTCTGGCTAGCCTTGTAGTTGATGACTCAAGACTCAAGGAATCTTCTAATTTCATCTTGATGCCTTTGTTGTAGTCTCAGTAAGTCGTGCTGACAATGCGGCCTGAACTTCAAATAGTATTTTGTGGAAGACTTGTCAGAACTGTGATAAGATTTTTATTGATTCTCTATCGACTCTGTCAGGGTAATCGAGGTGACTTAACGATGGCAGCAGCTCATAAGATGAGCTAAGACACCCTGGCTCCAGAGATAAGCTTAATTTGATTTTTTTGCTTCCTTTCCTCCACTTTGTGGACGCGGAGTCTGAACAATGCTACTCTTGTTTAGGATAGTTAATATAGTCTGATATAGTCGAAGGGTATTTCACAATCTCTCCTTTCCCCCTTGCGAATAGAAACAGGTACAAACTGTGGATTCTGGTGTGATGTGAGCTCTGTCTCCATTTCTGCACACTGCTGTATTTTTAAACAGGGCACCGCAATGTAAACTCCTACAGTCATAACTCTCCCATGTTTGTATGTGTTTGGTTCAGAGTCCATTTGGCCAGCTTTTTATGTTTCTGTGTGCTCTCTCCTTCACCTTGAAAGACCCACTGTTTTGAAGTTTTGAATACACACACACACACAAACGCAAACCTTTTTCACAGATGGAAAAAATAAGGGTTGACAACAACAACAACACCAACAGTGATGATGATGGCACTGGCAGTGAGTGCTTTTGATAAAAATAATATTGACCATGACAACATCAGTAACAATAACATGTGTCAGCTCAATGTAAATAAATACCACGCAGTGACCTTATGTCAACATATTCCCATCCAGCATTAGAAATACATTAACAGCAGTGTCATTGTTGGAGGGGAGTCACTACACCTTCTAGAGTGTTTCTGTGAATCAGCAAAAAGTTAGTTACAATTTAAAAGTTGGCAAGTTTCCCATAGCTATTAAATATCAATCTTCTTAAGTTTAGAAAGCATGCAGGTGAGGGCAATTACATCGCTTTTGTACTGTTGTAACTGTTGGTGACAATTTGTACGTACAGCTTCTATTTTGAGAGTGCGATTGTTTGGCATCGTCTCACAAAGAATTTGCTTAGCAATGAGGAAGACATGGCCTAAAAAAACCACCACCAGTATGCCTCAGAGTTCCTTGATCTATTATTGGAATGACATTAGTCACCATTTCCACCCTCTCCACTTTGGCAGACTACTTTACATATACCAGTTACAGCGCCATGGTAACCAGTTCACATGTATGTATGTATGTCATGCTTCAAGTAACAAACACGTACCTACACCCAACTCAACACACCCCCATACAACCACATACAGTCACACATGTAGGCACTTACACGCACGCACGCACACACACACACACACACACACACACACACACACACACACACACACACACACACACCAACATTCCTGTAATGTCCAACCAGGAACAGGTGCTTCTTTAGTATAGGCTAAAAATAATTTTTGTGCTTATTGGCTGAGCCTGCATGCAAGGGGAGGAGCTATGCAACACCAAGAGGTGGACTGACTCAGTCAAATTAACAGCCTTTTGGTTTAGTTGCCATGGTTGCCATGCAACAGCACACACCTAGGAAATGTCACATTCTCTTTCAGCCCCCGCTCATATTCTGAAGAATGTTGCTGCTTTGAAACTGATTTTATTGTTTCCTCATGTGGGTGTGTGTGTTTTTCTGAGCAGGCTGTGGTCCTAACGAAAGGTTAAATGCTTTCTCTCAGGAGATTTATGTTTCAGCAGTCTGCCAGTTTCAGGACATTCACTGGACAAGCATTTGGCATATGGCATTGAATGATGTTCAGAGGTGAAAGACAGTTCACCCTGGGTAAAAACTGACGCAGTTGGCAGCTGGTGTGTGTGCGACATTTCTGAATGAGCCTCGAATTGACCTAATCCAGAGCATGAGTTAGGCTGTTTTGGGTTCACGTTAAACCTAATACACACTTGATGCACAAACACACACCCTCTTCTCTGTGCTCTGTCATAACAGAGTTCACACATCTGTTTCCCCTAACACAGCAATTTTCTGTGATTACTGAGGCTGCTGCTCCTCCGCCTCCGTCAGCACTATATGCTGGTGAGGGACAAGGTGTAAATCTGCAGCCAATCTACTGAAAGTGAATTGTGACCTCTGCCAAGTTATAGCCTGGCGCACAGCGGCCCTATTTCATCTGTACCAGTAGTGAGAGAAACAGAGATGGAGAGAAAGGAAGAACAAGAAGAAGAACAACGTGATGATGATTGTAGAAAAGACAATGACTTTTCACATCCCCTTTGTTAGCTGTGGTATGGTATCAGTTCACTAATAACTTGATTTTTTTTTACTTGATGACTTCATTTTGGTGACATAATTTAGGCTGACATTTCATCTCTGATTGGCTTTTAAGAGATTGGACCATTGCTGATGTGCTTTTTCTAGACCTTTGTTAAAATCTCTGTAGCCAACCCACCTAACATACGTGAAACATGATGGGTTTGGAAGGTCTGTCATTGATAGACCTTGCAGAGATATTTTTAAAGATCCATGAGATTACAGAATTTGTGACTTTTAAGCTTTAAATTTTTGACTCTTAAGCCACGATTGATATATATATATATATATATATATAAACTTGCTGAAAGCTTGGATTTGATAAGTGACTGACACGCAGATCGTCATTTTGATAGATTCATCATCTGCACTAAAATCAAGTTGTCATGCCATGTGAAATTCTCTATTGTGCATCAGATTTCAATAGTTTAAATGATAAATACAGTGCCAAATAATTGTGATAGTCACATAGTATTGCTCCCTAAAATACTGACATCTAGGTTCGATGTCAATGTCAAATGTTTTCCTCCTGAACACAGGGTAAAATTGATCAGATAAGGTGTTCAGACAGTGCCTTACCTACAGCCACCGAATATCCAGAGCTTCCAGCAAAAGGTCAGGAAAGTTTTATTGATATCGGTGTTTGGTGTCACTGCACTGAAACTTTATGGATGTTATTTATTGGTTTTCAGTAGCTGAACAAAAAATGTTGTCACTGTTGTCTCTGCAGCACTTAAATATTATGACAGTTAAGTTGGCCACTTCATGCCATGTTATTTGGAAACACCAATGTTCCCTACAATGTAATGTAAAGCACCGATAGCTTTTTTTTTTCCATCTTCCAGATTTTATTACGGGGCATGACCAACAGCTTGGCTCAGAGCACCCACCTTAAAACGAGAGAATGTAAACTGTTGGCCCATCTGCTTAGCAGGGCAGAACTGTAATGTGGAGAAACAGGGGCCTGTATATGTGTGCGCTTTAGAGGGAATCACTCTTTATCAGAGCTGAGAGTCAAAAGCAGAACAAGAAAAACATTATAAGGACAATAGCGTTGCCAAACTCTTTTGGATTAGCAGTTCCGGTGTGACTTCAGAAGGCTCTGCTTTCGCTCAAGTTAGCCCTGTTTTCCTCTTTGAATGCCGATCAGAACTTCTTTTCCACTGCACCATGCTGGTCTATGGGTTGACAAATACATGCTCAGGCAGGCAGGCAAGCACACACACACACACACACACACACACACACACACACACACACACACACACACACACACACACACAAAAAGTAACACTGAGGAGGAGGGACATGGTTCCGTTCATTTCCTCTCCTGAACAACTGCAGTGCGTTAACAAAGCTTGGAGCCTCAAATCCGGAAAGAGGGCTTTTTGTCCGTTTAGAGCCTTTAGACTGATTAAAGGCTCCGTTGGTGCAGACTCGGCCTCGGCTGCCAGGGTAACAGAGGTGACTTAGTGATGGCAGCAGCTCCGATTGGGCAGCTCAGACCCCCTGAATTCAAATGATAAGCTTAACCAGTCACATGGCTTGTAAATGATGTTGATGATGCAGCAGCAGCAACTGAAGGGTAACAGTTAGAGCCCACAGACAGTAAAAATATGTAGGGATGTATAGAGGTTGAACAAAACAGCAAGAATACCTTAAAATGCAATGCAATAGACCTTCAATAAATACTTCCTTTATGAGAGTGTAAGAGAGTGTTGATTTAGCTCCACACTGTTTTGCATTTGAGTTCATTATATAGTAAGACAATAATCTCATTTTGTCCACGGTCTGCACTTACTCCTTCAGTTTAGCAACCATAGACTCGATATAAAGATGGACAACGCGTCTCCAAATTTCCTGGCTACGGGCGCTGGTGAAGTCATCCGGTTATCAAGGTCCCGCCCATACGCCCTTTTTATAGCACGAAATAACTAATTAGAACCAAACTTATCAGACAAATGAACATACATCAAAAAAAATTTATTTGACATGTACTTTTTTCAGTTTGGCCCATGTCCCATCTGCTCACATGGAGGAGGCGGGGTTTAGCCAGCCACCACCAGGGGGCAAGCCAAAACATCTGGCTTGTAGGAGAATACTAAAAATACTAAAAATACACTACTGTTGACTTTGATTAATCAGACTGATGTTTAAAGGATAACATCAGTGTATTTTTTAGTATTCTTCTATCACTGTTATTACCTGCCATATTAAGCCTGTTGTGTTCTTGTAATAATCAGAAGCCACCGCTGTCCGTTCCACTGCATGTTTGCCTTAATGTACCAGAAGTCTAGGCTGTAAAATATCTGTAATACACAGACATTCTCCTTCAGTGTATATAATATTTCTTTCTAATATGACTTTAATGACACAACTATTTGATTGTTTTTGCAGCTGCGTGTAAATTATACCATCCTTTGCAACATGTGAAGAGATCATTGTGTGTATTTGCCTCTTGCTTTGGCACTTCACTGCTGGAAAATGGTGTTAGAGTTTTGTTTTTTTGTAAATTGGAAGCCACTTACATCATTTTAAAATAGCAATTGAATGGCTGTAATGTCAGTAACACTATTACAGCCTGTAGACTGGCACAAAATGTATGTTAAGCTTAATATTCAAGATTTATATTGTACATTCTGATGGCCCTGTGTTGTGTGATGTGACCTGAAGGAAATAAGGCCGTATTGAGTAATTAATTAAAGTACTCCAGTGGATTTACCTCTAACAGTAACATTATACACAGACAATGAGTCATCTGTAAAAAAATTAAATAAATAAATAAATCTGAAGCTTATATTAGTCATAGATGACTTTCTAATAAAATACCTCATATAAAATACCTACTGTTAGACTAAGTGCTTGTGTACAGTATGTCTGACTGTAGGCCCAATCAAGGGAGCTTTATCTGACCAGCCATTTAAAATATGAAAGCAGAGTGAAGAGGATAATTAAGCTTCTCGTTGTCTCATGGGTCTAGGTATTTATAACATTTATGCTGGCCTATTTCTGGGCTGCTTATTCAAAAACGATCTCTATTATGCCGAACGGTTCACACAGAATGCAGTTTGACACAGGGTGTCATACAAGTACTGAGTAACTTGTATGACGGAGGTGTTGCGCACAGTCACAGGAGTGGAGAGGCAGCGCGGGAAAGGAACGGGTGAATGACGAAAACGGAGACTTACCTTGGATGAGGATGACTAAAATAATGACACTGCCTTTCTCTTTAGCTGTCCTGTTCCACTCACTTGAACACCGTCAAAAAAAAAAAAAAAAACGTCAAAAAATCTAATTTAAGGATTCCTTTCCCAGTGCCAAATAAAGGGCGTAATGAAATTTTGATGTGGAGCACTGAGATGTATGTTAACAGTGATGCCGGTAAATTGACTTTATCTCTGCTCAATAGACTGCAGTCAGCTGAAAGGTCTGCTTCACTCTCACTCTCGCTGTTTTTGTTCAATTCTGTCTCTGTCACTGTCTGGACTTCTGTCTTTCCCTCTCTTGGTGCACTCATGTCGTTACTGCCGTTGGACATGCTGATTACTTCTTCATTATTATCAGCCCAGGTCATATATTGATTTTGGTGCAATAATAAGGCGCATTGCTCTAAGGGTGGCCACCCCTATTCCACAGCAGTGTTTTATTCTTTTGATGAATTGACAGTCGCTCTTTAGTATAAACAACTCTTGTTAAATTCCAATTAATAGGCCATCTTTGCCAGCGCCCACCAGAATGCTTTTTCTGATAACCTGCTGTGTGCAAGGAATAAAACTCAAATGCTCATATATTTCCATGCACTAAGTTACGCTGTCCTCCGAGAGGCAAGTGGGAGTCATTTTGTCATGAGCAGTAAAGAAGCTGAGCCGAACGTGAATCTTGAACATTCAAACCTTTACCATGAAATGTCAGAAGTAAGGCTCTGTAGGTTATAGGTCCCCAGGCAGCATTTTCCCCTGCAGTTTGGAGTTGTCATTCTGCCACAATTTGAATAGGTTTAAATGTGCAGCAGCGGGCAGGCTGCTGTTGTAGCAGTCAGTTAGATATTTGCATGTCCGCTGTGACAGAACTGAGCTGTTGGTTGAGCTCTGCATCACAACACAGCTGAGTCAGTCCGTGTCAGCTTGTTTCTTTGGGGTTTTTCTCCCCCCTCCGCACCGCTCTGGCAGTGCCACCAAGCTGAACTAGTAAAAGCCTTGTGTAATGCACAAGAGTCAGAATATAAATTCGTAATGTACACATCAAGACTAGCAACTATGACCATTAAATTGCCTCTAAGTCTAATGTCTTATAATGGGGAACTGTAATTTCCCATGACACCAGTGTTTTGTTTGTTTACAACTTGTTTGTTTACAACTTCAAGGGCTTAGTATGCTTCAAAACACTAGGTGGTACGACGTTTCTTCTGACCACATGTACAGGCAAAAGTGTTTATACTTGTTTTGTATGGCTACTCTCAAAGGCTGGGCAAAAAGCCCAACGTCATAGAGAGGAGGAAGATGTGATGAATTATACAAATGGGTGTCAAACCACACTCTTTTGGACACTGTGAAACTGTGTGAAGCGGGTATCATTGTTGAATTGTCCATTTTTCAGAGTTACAAAAATTTACAGAGGATGTCACTCTAAGTGTCGCAGGCCTTTTATCTAACCTGAGAAGGTGCACATTATATATAATCATCCTCCATTTTGGAATTTGTTTTTTTGTCTAGTGATTTGACTCGCTTGTAAAGAAAACATGGTCATAAACCAGAAAGAAGTGAATGTGTTGATTCAGTGAGGCATTTACAACATTGTGTTACCCACGTTGAGTATGGAAACAATCACAAGCTTAAAATATAGTGATATAAAGGTATGAAAATGATCACATGATAATGAATCCATTTTTTTCTCCGTCCCCTCATTAACACCATTGTGAATAATTTTGCTTAACTCACAAGAGCGACGACGGCTGGACACTGACAGTCAGTGGAATGGGTAGATCAGTGGAGAGCTGACCTGACATTTTGACTGTGGGGTCAAAAATCAGAGGTTACAGTCAGTCACAGTAGTTTATAGATCTCTGATAACTGTTTCTCTGAGTAAGACTGAGTGCTACTATCACAGGTCAAAAGGGATTCATTCAAGCTCTCCGGTATTGATTTGCTGGTTTTAATTATGCTAAATCAATTACAGTAGAGAATTTATGGCTTAGACATTTAAATGCTGCTGCTTCTTGTAAACTGACATTTAAAATTTGCGACTTCCTTCCACTTCAAACGCTAACCCAATCCAGTTGCCATGACAATCCAATCCATGCAGCTTGTTTTTTGATGCTGCAAAGTACTCAAAACCCCGCTGCTGCTGTGATTTGACTGCCGTCGCTGTACCAAGCCAGCTGGCTGCTTTCCTCGGGGAGCCCTTTCAAATAAAGACATTCAGCCAAAAGACTTTGAAGCCCCACTGTAGACAAGCTCTCAATAAGAGAACACACTTCCTTCCTGTTTCATCCCAGGCTTTGACGGGGAAGCTTGGAGCACAACCTCATGTTGCTCATGAGCGAACAAATGACGTCGCTGAAAGCTTGTCAGGTCGTACCCAATCACAGGATTAAGACAGGAAGGGACAAGCACTCATATAAACAAACAAACACATTCAAGCTCACAAACACACCTACGAGTAATTTAGAGTTTCCAGTCCAGCTGACTTACTGTTCTTGTCTTTGTACTGGTAGAAAATCAGGCAAACAAGATAAAACTCCATATATGCTGAGATTTGAACCCAGGAATTATTGCTGTATGTAACAGGGCTTAACATTAAGACTGCAGATGTTTTAATCTTACAGATTGTATTCTTACAACATTTAACAAAGCACTGTAATTCAAAGGCTTGATAGAGAGCGAATACACCGCTCTTTTTTAAAGCAGCTTAGATTCTCTTTAATTTTTGGTCTTGACTGTTTGAGTGTAGATCACAGTAATGAAGTTCTCCTATTCTCTTTCTCCTGCCTTTCATCTACACTGTCACTGAGAAACAGAAAGACGAGAATTTAAATTAAAAGAATATTGAAGTCAGAATTGCACGTCTTCAATTATTCCTTTCTCCTCTGAAGAATGTTGCAAAAATGACAAAAGGAAACATTAGCTTTGTTTATTTAAGAGAGCAAACACGAAATGTTATTTCTCTTTCATGCCAACATTAGCAAAAGGTCTATTTTTCATCTGCTGAAAAGGTACAGATAACATCCAGTTAACAGTAAAAGAAAAACATTAAAGAAAGGCATTAACAAAGGCATAGAATATCAACGTTAAGTGCAAACATCTGTATACTACAGAGCACCTAAAGCACGCACTGTAAAGAAGATTTCTGAGTCAGAAAGCTAATTCAGCATAAAAGTCTATGCATCACTTAAGACTAAATATTATTAAATCACATATAACATGTCATTTCAAACTATTAGACCAGACAGCGATGAGTGACAGTGTTGTTAAAGGTGTTGCTAACACCACTAACAGTTCAACCTGTCAACCAGATTTTTTCATTTCTAGCAAAAACACCATAGCGTGTCAGTTGTGACACTTTAATTTATGGTCCTAATGCTATATTCATGAACCTAAGATCTTAGGAGTGAAAGAAATGAAATAAAAATGTCAAGATCTCATAAAAGGACACAAATTCACCAGGATAGACATGCAGGCAATCGGTGTGATCTCAACACTTTGCTTTCATCGTGCTACTTTCTTGCCAAACACACGAAATATAGTAAATTTGATCAGGATGTAGATTCTTGAACTTTCTGAGTAGGCAGCAGCATTATCAGTGTCCTGTTCAGGAATGCTGAAAGAGACTTCAAGTAGCCCACAAGATTCAGCATGCTAATAGAAAACATCACATACGGCTTTAATGTCTCAGGGTTAGAGTTGAGATCAACGCGATGAGCCTCTTCAAACTCCACTTTTTCTTCCTTTCATTACTGTGTGTCATTCTTATTCACTCTCATCACACATCACATAAGCACTCTGCATTAATTTATTAACCCTGTTAATAAGTAAAGAGCTGTCATTTGTCTTTCTCTCCCCCCTCTCTTCTGTCTTTTTCTTCCCCTAACTCTAATGTTTCAAGCTGGTTTTTCCATATTCATTGAAAGGCCTCAATGAATTGTATTTCATTCATTTTGCTGGAGGAATCAGGGCAGCGGATGGCTTACATTTGCTAATAAGGCAATTATAGGCATTTGTACTTTCGAACAATTTCCCGTGCTTCCTGCACATAAATGAAAGCCCAATTACAACTGGTGAGAAGAGGTTTTTAACTCTATTTAAAAGACACAGCCATAGAGTGGTCAGTGGAATAGTTATGTATAGATAATCACCGAGAGGAAAGAGTATGTTTTGTTAATCATTTACAAGCATGTCAGGAAGGGCTGCACATCTTGTGCTCACTCTCAGAAGCCCTGAATTTTACTTTTAGACGGCTCTCTTGGACAGATTTTACTTTGTATTATTGATTGCCGTGATACAAACTAATGGTAATAATTACATTAGATGAGTTTCTGAGGGCCGTAATTCCCATCAGCTAGGGGTTTTCTGGGCTTTCATGCCACCCTGCTGCTTTTCATTTTAAGCTGAATTCCTTTGTACTCTGTAGCAATTATCTAGCTGCCGTCTCTCCATCTACGAATGTTCATGTCAGAGAGCTTATTAAAAACACACTGAGGGGTCTCATTTTGGCCTTTATTGAAGATTATTAATATCTCCACATAGACACGTACGTACAAACTGAATAAAAGTTGGAAAAGAAATCCTGTCAAAACCAAATAAAGTGAACGACAGGACACTTGCCTCAACAGATTACAAATATAACGGCAACACTCTGTGACAGACTCAGTAAATGCTTTACTGGGGCATTTTTTCCACTATCACAGTGCTATGTGTATCTACATTGCAGACATGACCTGTCACTTCAGTGTTTCCTGCCAAGCAAGTTATCCATCCCCGAATTTCCCTCAGATTCTCCTCTTCCGCTTGCCGTTTCATTTCCGCTTGAGCAACTAAGTGTGTCACAAATGTGGGTCAGTCGCCTTTCTTTCCCCACTATAAAGTCAATTCAATTTGGTGGAATGATAAGAAGGTATCACATTACACAGCTTGGAGGTGCTCTGGGGCAAGACAAGTAGCGCAGCAGTCTGCCATACTTAAAATACCAGCTCCTCTCCAAGAGCCTTCCGAGAGAGAGAGAGAGAGAGAGAGAGAGAGAGAGAGAGAGAGAAAAAACACCTCGCCCATTAGAGGAGAGGAAGTGAGGGACATTGAGAATTAGTTGTCACCAGTACATTAGCAGACAAGCATAAGCCAGGGTGCCAGTAAAACCTTTTAGACTCCACAGCTCCATTGTGCACTGCTGATGCCCACATTGTCTTTGCATCTGTGGCTTCGCTCTATTATGCGTATCAAACGCTTTTAGGACCTGTTGACAAACGCACATAATTGCATGTGGTTTCTTTGACGCGAAAGAGATTAAAAAGGCACTTGGCTTCTGAGTAGCAGTGGGTCATGAGTAGAGCCTGACCGACGCATCAGCATGGCTGGCTGATTTATATGTTTTGTTCTCTGGCGATGCTGCCATAACTGCGGTGAACACAAACAGTTTGACTGACAGTGGAAGCAGAGATGTTTGGGTTAACAAGCTGGCAGTCATCTACGCTGACAGATGAAGGTAGCCTGTGTTAATGTGGAAATTATCACACTGACGGAAAGCCACTTTTGTTATGATACAGGAAGTACTTGTAAAATGTTTAATTTAATTACCGCTAAGCCTCATTATACTCTGACGGGTGCAGGCCTTACCTGGACCCTGATAAACTCAACAAGCTCCATTTGTTGCGTAGTTCGGGTCAGCCCGCTCAGATCCTCTCCTTATGTCGCTGTTCCCTAACCATCACTGAGCTTGTTTATTGTTGGAGCAGCAAAGTAAGTGTTGTTTTGGTGATGTGCACGTGAAAAGACATCTGGCCTCTTATAAAAACTCGACAAAGGTTTTTCTTTTAGATTATAATTTTTATTTCCAACATGTAACAGGTACAGAAGATCTTGGACGTATTTCTTGGCAAACGCGGTTAAAAATAAAATCCTTAAGATGCATGAAAATGTAATTGTGAGGGTTTATGTATGTGTGATAGCTGCTACGCACTAATAGTGACATCTTCCTACAACCTGCATTCGTCTGTGGGCTAAATTAAGTTTATCACAGGTATATTTGTTGAAGATGTGTGCCGCTAAGTTGGTCCATCAAAGGTAACTTACAAGTTTATTTTTCAACTGTAAAGTGCATACCTCGGTCACAATTCTTTGATAACCAAATTTAAGGAATCTTTAGGAAAATAAATGTTATTTAAAAAAAATATCGGGTCATATATTCTTATATTGGTCTTAAAAATCAAGTGATCAAGTGTTGTCTGTCTCTAGTCAAGTATGCTGATATAGTCTATGGCCTCAGTTGTTAAATCTTTTGTTAACATCTTATTATGTGCCTGTTGTGGGTACTTAGTCAAACTGTTCAGTTGATGTCATGGGAATAATACAGAATGTGTGCACATAAACATTTTACTCTGGTTGTACTGGCATTTGAGTAAGTAATATCTTGTAAAGTTTTTAGTTTTGCAGTTAAGTCCTGTCCTCTACTCTCATCCTTCTCACGCTGTAGTTACTTGTGCCGATCAAACTGCTCTTGGAAGAGAAAGGCGAGAAGTGTGGAGGGAGGAGTGAAACTTTTAAAAAAAGCTTGCTGTGTGTTATAAAATAGTAAATGATAATCAGTGTATTCAGTACATATCACCTGTAGCCACTTCAAATGTGAGGCCTGCATAGAAGGAAAGGGAGAAGCAGGATCTGCAGACAGATTTACTGCTTTGTAAGTGTGTGTGTCAGAAGAGATGGTGGTAAGCAAAACTAACGTCGCTATGTTAATAACAGGACAGTGCGGTGATTTCCAGCTACCCTCTATCCTCTGTATGGCATGGAGATTTACGGCCATGCACCTGTGTTATTTGTAAACCATTCAAGTACAGAACATGCTTGAGTCAGGAAAAACAGGCCAGGGGGCCGGGACATCCCAGTTTAAAGGTTATCTCACCATTACTTGCAAGATAATGATAGGTCATGTTTTAGAAAAATATGTAAAGGAACCACTATTCTCCAGCTAGAATGGCCTGGGTTATGTGAATTATAAAATAGCGTGCACAAGCAGTCTGTCTTCAGTTCAGCTCCGGGGCTAACTTTCTGTTTATTTCTGTTAAAGAATAAACACTTTTGTGATGAACTCTGATCATCACCAGTGTCTTCTTTTGAACCTGACTGAGACTTCAGCAGCAGAACAACTGAGCAGAAGACTAAGTGTTGGGGAAGAGGTCTGCACTAATAACTCTGACCCAGACCTGGACTTCTTTTCATTCAATAGGAGGAAGAAGAGCTGGAGAAGAAGAGACACAGACACAGAGGGGGAGAGGGGGAGAGCTTTGCCTGCAGAAAGAAAGTGAAAAATGCATTCTGTTAGCTATCCGCTTTGTCCTGACTTCAAAGGGGCCCATGGATTGCACTTAGGAGGTGTCTAAATGAGGTGATGTGAAAGATGAGAGTCAGGCCTGCACTGTATCTGCCACTGGCAGTGATTCTCAAAGGACTTCAGTGGAGAGCCTCAGCACAAGCACATACAGGCACACTGACATTCAGCAATACAGAGACGTTGCCTGGGTGAATGTGCCTTCTAGCCATTGCTTGAATGCCAAGAATTTAATTTGTATTAAAATGGTGTTTAATATTCAGAAAGAATAAGAATCTAGGCATATGTTGCACACATACCCAGGGGAAACTCTAGTCTCATAATTGAACAAAAACAATATATAACATTGAGAGGTTGTGTACACCTCCATGTGTCTTGTCTGGCCTTTAATCACCTTAAATCATTTTACCAATGTATTTATATTTGAGTGCGTGTTTATGCACTCCTGTATGCTTGCAAGTGTGTGTCACTCACACCAGGCCTCTGAAGGGAATCTCAGATGTCCCGCTGCAGCAGATAAGAGCCATTCACAGTGTGCCTGAAGGAAGCCACACAGATAGAGGAGCAGACTTAAATGGTGTGTAGGAGTGAAGACGGAAGGAGACGGAGGAAGGGATGGGGGTGTTGTGTTAGCGTGTGTGTGTGTGTTGGTGGGGGATAAAGACAAGATGTGAACCATCATCCATCGACGCAAGAGCTGCTGTCAAGATGCAAGAAGACAGGAGGGGAGCGAGGGAGGGATGATGAGGAGGAGCAGAGGAGGCACATGACCAGGGAGAGGATAGGTGAGACAGAGAGACACATGTCCACGGAGGCATGGAGGCATAGATGGACAAGAGAGGACAGAGTAAGTGAGTGAAGAAGGGGGGAGCAAACATTCCAGCTAGAAGCATAACAAAGACAGAGCGAGAGAGAACAACAGAGGATGATGGACAGATGAGGGAAGCAGCTCTGCTTTCTCTGTCATCCCGCTTGGTTCTGCTATCTATCAGACAGAAGTACACTCCCTCCAGTATCCCTCCATCCGTCACTGTGCATGCGGGTGTGTGTCTGCACGTGTTTGTCCAAGATTTGATTGGTCTAGCACGCTCCAAGGAAAGTGGTGACCAGCGTGAGCTGAAGAGCTGGTCACATCATCGCCCTCAGTCCCCGAGTGTTTATAATGACTGAACACAGAAGACACTGCAGATTGATGATAGAGAGAATTCTGAGTGTGGGTGTGTATATGCACAACCATGTGTGTTTATGCCTATAGAGTTGTGTGTGTGTGTGTGTGTGTTACCTGATTTGTGTGCCAACATGAATGTCTGCGCTGATGTAAAGAAGAAAGCTTCCAGCGGCCTTTATCTCAGCACTGGGTGTTTTGTGGAGCATGTCGGCTGCTGATAGCCACTATCAGCCACAGCCACGCTCGTCCATCGCTCAGGTTCAGGGTTTTTTTTCCCACATAGCCACTCTTCCCTCACTCCTTTTTTTGCCATCTTTCCTTCCTTCTTCCCTCATTCCCTCTGACCTCTAATCCCTGTGTCCTCTCCCCATCTGTTTGAACATGAACCCAACTCAAACTGATTACCAAAGTCATCTGACTTAACCTGACTCACATTATTTCTGACTTAACTTCTTATGACTTTAACCTCATTGTCAAGTAACACATACATAAACATTATATGTATATCCTCACTGCATTACCTGCTAGTGTTTGAGAAAGTCTGCACCTGCATTTGAAAAACCTTCATTAAGTCTGTGGTAACGTGGCTCAGCAGTCCGTGTAATTGGTGTCCAGGAGGATAGACATGGCAACCAGTGAATTTACACAGTAAAGTAATGGGTCATGATGCTTATTTGCTTATTTAGTATTTACAACACAGACAGGCCACACACAGAGGATGAGGAAGGGAATAGGACTTAAGTCAGAGCGAAACACATTAATAAAACAAAACTTGTTTTAGCGTACTAGCATTAGTTCAACACACAGCACCCACTAAGCAAAATAACTTAATCACTCTCGATATCCAAAAGATTGTTGCACCAAATCTTTCCCATACATTTCCCCTTAAAATGACAGCATTCCAGAGTTGTTGCTTTTATAATCGTTAACAAAAATCGCTAATGTAAATAATCGTTAGATGTGGCCCGAACGCCAACCATAATGCTTTGAGCATGTCAGTAGTGTTTTCTTACAGCCACTCTTGACAAATCTCCAACTGCATTCACAGCCTTTTTAAATGAATTTAAGAAGTAAAATGGTGGACCGATAAAACTGGAGTGCAACGCATCACAGCTTTAAGGTGCTCAAATGATGGCATTCATTGGACCAAGGGAGCACATGGGTTCGTCAAAGCTGGAGGCAAGACGGAGACATTTCTGAAGATTTTACGACAGTACCCAGCCATGCTGTGGAAAGAAAAACTGTGTTGCTCCCTCAGGGTGGCTGGTGTCAGGAATGCCTATCTGTTGGCTGGGATAGAGGTCTGTACCCCTTTGAAAACCCAGACCTTGCATCTGCAAAGGTAAGAGGTACTAACCCAACTCTTTGACTGGGTACATGAGCAGCCCATTCAACTGAAATTAGGTTTATGTATTAGACTTGAAGGCTCCGCTTGAGCTTACGTGCGTATAGAATCCATTTTACTGTTCTACAGTGCAGAATTGATTTTCTATTGAGAGGGACTTTACCTTTGTACAACCACTACACTCAGTTTGAGGAAAAGTACCCAACTGTGGAACTGTGTGAATGATACTTCAATTCAATCCATTCACATTGTAAAGAGAGATTTACTTTCGTTGGTTGCGCATGACAGAGCATTGATTTATTTGAAGATTTCATTTCACTGTTTTGATGTTACAGAGTGAGAGGAGTAAGCGAGAGAACTGAGAGACATGGAGTAGGGTTGATGGATGAAAAACAGACTGAATTAGTTGCTGAGTTTAATAGGCCCTCAGGCAGCCTCATGGCAGTGCCAGACTCTCCAGTTTGGCTCAAGGCCTTTGCCGCATGCCATACCTCATTTCTCTCCCACTTTTGCTGTCACCCTCCACTTTATAGTGCACTAGTAAAGCAATTAATCTGTGGAAATAATTTAAAATGTAATAGGGCCTCCTATGAGTTTTAGATACTAAGCCATCTTAGACAACTGGTAGGACAGGAAGCAGCCCTCAGAACCTCAGTGCCTTTAGAGGCAGCACACATGTACTGAATATGTGCAGAAATGTTTATGAAAAATGTCCACAGTAATTTCCCTCCTACAGACAAGCTTTCTCCTCTTTTGAGTGACTTTTTGCAGCCCTCTCTCTCTCTTTAGCCAGCCACTTCAGGTGGGGAGTTTTGTGACTTAATCACTGTGGGGCTGTTAGAGTCGCTCTATAGGATCCCAGGAGTGGAGCAGCAGAAAAGTGGATGTGACTCTCAACCAAGTTCAAGCACAGCTCTCCACGAACCATATTCCCTTGTCACAGTGCATGTTTCCTGGCAGCTGAGAGCCCCCGGAGGGCCACTTACAGGGACAGACACAGCACCTGTGTGGCTTTAGTGTGTTTTGTTCCACATAAGTATTAGGTCTGTTTATGATTCAGGGAACTCATCCATGCCCAGAATCCTCTCACCCGGAGTCAGTGGGCCGTTGAAAGCTCTTTTACATAGAGGATGCAGCAGTGCAATTTGCTGCGTCTCACATAGCTCTGCATCACATTTGTCATCTATTTTATCTTTTACTTGTGTTGCATTCTAAGAGACAAGACCTTCCACGGGCTTTCCAAAGAGTCCTGGGATACAAACTGAATTCATGAGAGCTTATTTTGGTGCATGAGATGGCACGAAGGGGTCAGGGGCCACCCTGACAGGTTATACCAGTATAGTCTGTGTGACCTCACATGAGCCTGCCAGCAAACCACATCTCACTGGCCAGCAACTTGATTCAAGACATGGACATGCAGGGTTGTAGATTATTACCCATTGTAATCATTTCATTATTTAAATAAATAAAAGTATTGTACTGTTGCAAGTTATTATTTTTATTGTTATTATAGAGCACTATATATCCTATAGTGTGAGTATGCTGTATGTTTTCCCCTCACTGGCCCCGCTACAATAGGCAAAACAGTCCTGCCTCAGACATTCCTCCCTTCGTTTGCTCCGTGCGCATTAACCTGGCCCTCCTTCCGGCCCTCTCTTTCTTTGCTCCTTGTCTCCGTTGCTCAGGCACTGAGCCCTGTGGAGTGCACATCCATTTTGAACATGGAGGCTGTCAAGCATGCTGTTGGTAAATGAGCAAGCTAACCTGTGGCTTTGAGCCTCCCCTCTCCCACTTATCCTTTTCTCTGTCTCTACCCTCCATTCTCCGTTTCTTTAACATTCCCTCCCTTTTTTTCTCACACCGACACATCCCTCCTTTGCTTGCACCACTAAAGCTGTGAAAGATTGTTGTTTCAAAGGGCAACAGAACTCTTTGCCAATGAACCTGGCCAGACTCTGGTTTAATTTAAAAGGAAGGCAGCATGTTGCATATGTTGCGAGAACAGCAGAAATAGACAAACAGGCATAGAAAACAGAGCCCAGGGTCAGTGCATGTTAAGCATGTTCATTAATTTCTGCAGCTTCTCTCCTGCTGGCCCTGCTTGCTTCCTGGACGTGCCGTGGATCTTAATAGGTTTTGGATCCCTCACTGTTTTGATGCACACACAAATGCCCTGAGAGAGGGAGGGCAATCAGAGAAAGAAGGACAGAGAGAGATGCATAAATGAAGAGAGTTGACAGAAATTAAAAGATGGAGAACATATGTCATAGGAAATAAATTAGAGAAATTAAACAGGAGAAATAATTGCTGGACTGCCAGACTGAAAGAAAGCACTTTAATTAACTAACTGTGCAGTGACTGCAATTATAAATCCAAGTCAATATTAATAAACATCTCATTGGCATCAACTTACAGCTTCACTACGTGCAAGCCTCTGTACATTGTAACAAATGCTGACACAGGCCGTTGGATGTGATGGTAATGGATACGCTTTTAACGTCTTGGTTGCACATTGTGTGAGCAGCTTGTCACCCATACAGGCAGTTTGCTTTACCTTTAACACTTTACCAATGATGCTGAACCAGCTTAGAGCTGTGTTAACTGTGCAGGGCTAGAGGGCACAAAAAAGGATCCCATCAGCGCGCTGCTTCCTGAAGCCCCACTGTTCCACCAGGACCCCATGCAGAGCTCCAGCTCTCTAAAGACACTTCAAAGGCAGGCATTTGCAGACCCGATGTAGGCGTTAACCTTTGACTCAAAGGCTCTCTCTGTGCAAACAGGGACAGCCTAATTGATGCAACACACTGCAGAAAAGGAATAGTTGTCCTTGTGGATTACAGTGATAGAATAGAGTGTTTTAATCTCTGCTTCTTATATGGAGACAGACGGTAGCTACTGTTGCAAGGTGACAACACCTTTTTATGACCTGACATGACCAACAGTTTGCATCTATTAATGATTCTGTATATGCCTGCAAGAAGTGCTGATAACCCAATTTGGTGGGTTAAATATGCCCTTACACAATATTGATCTGTGGTTCGTGTATCATCCAGTACCTCCAGTATAAGAATAAATCACCATTTTCAACTGTTATATGTATACAATTCAAAGGAGACGAAAACAAACAAACAACCACATTACGTAAAAACAAAATATCAAAATAATTAAAAATACAAACTAACCTTTGGAGACCACTAAGGTAGGTATGAATTTGGAGATAAGAAAGAATGGACACACAGGTCACTCAGGTTAATTTTCCACCTCATGTCCTGGCTCCCTCTCAGAGAGATGAAGAGAGCGATAATCCAGTCTGATAAAGAGATGTGATGACTGAAGGAAGGTTGCAGGGGCCTTCTGTATGAGAGCATTTTGGGTGTATTTACTGCTAACTACATTACTGGCTGTTTAAGGGACAACAGACTTGCAAATAAGCATGAAACAGTCTTTCCCTATGCACATTGCTTTATGGTGTGTATATTTCAGCATTCTTATTTTGAATTCTGTCCAACTTTGCATCTGCATCACAATACTGTGATGTGAAATGTTGGAGCTGTAAGATGGAACAAGAAGCTCTGACATGGCTTCCCACACTGCTGTGTCAATAACGAGCCAACGGTGAAGCCAAGGTTTCCATTTTCTTAAAATGCCGTTACAAAGAACCTTAATTAACCTTTTGGTTAAATCACAATGTTGATATTCATGGTGTATTTGTGTTGTCTTCTTCAGGGTACCATGTTGTGTGCCTTTGCCAGTTGACTACCACACACACACACACAAACAAACCCACACACACATACAGCTGACTCCAGCCAAGCTGTGGCAAGGCATTATGGCAGAGCACCATGCAGCAGCAGAACATCGTGTATGTGTGGAGTGGACCAACCACTGTTATTTCCTTGCCAGCAGTGGTGAGGATATTATCTGTCATGACACACAATCTACACCTTTTCCTTTGATTTCTGGCATGTCACACCAGTTCGGTATCTGATTTCACGAGGAAATTCTCCAAAATCTATTTTGGGTATTTGTGCTTGTGCTTTTTAACAAGCTATCATATAGCCCGGTCATCAGTCAACATGACGCAAGGCAAAGTGCCGTTAGGCTTGCATCTATCTACACTGAATGACTCCCGCATGGCATCCGGTATTGAGGCTAATGTGTGTCCCTGAATATTTGTGGTGGTTCAAACACAAACACACACGGCCTTCAGCCACAGGTGGCAGGTTTCGAAATGGAAAGGGAAACTGAAGTGTTTCCCGTCGCCCTGGATCCCAAACAGCTCCCATGGGCACAGAATGTTTTTGTGTCCTAAACTGTCTTTGAAGCCTTTTAGAATTAGCACTGGTTGACGTTGATACTGATTTAGCTGTGCTTCTTGTTTTACAGGATACGGACCTACTGGATATAGCATACATAAAAGATGCCAGAAATGGAAAGTGCACCAAAACTCCAAAGGTAAGCCTGCACATGACTAATATGAGTTGCTTGCCCAGCCGACGTACTTGGCAATACATATGAAACATATTTATTTAGATTCTTTGTGGAGGATTTTTGTCTATGCAATACTATGCATTGAAAAAGGACAGTTTCAATATTGTTGTTTTTGAGACTCTGGGAACACAATGAGCAAGGTACTGAAAGGACAGGGGAGATCATTTATTGGGTGATGATACGCTTTGTAAGTGTTTATTTTTGCACAGAAATGAAAGCCATGCGTGGGTGTGAGCCCAACCATGAATCACAGACACTGTCTGCATCCATCTAGCCAAGAACTCTGTTATGGATAGGGCTGAAATTGGTTCAGGTGGTTGCAATGATTGACATTTAACCATGAGATGTGTACGCACAGAAATGTGTGTAGTTATGTATATGTGTCTAACTATGTGTGTGACTGTATGGATGCTGTTCACAATTCATCTGCACATATTTAGAATAGTTGAAATGTTTAGAAAAGGCGAGGAAGTAAAGATCAAATGACACTCAAGAGTGACAAACATGATTTGAATTCAAACCCACACAGTAACAGTACATGGATGGTTTCCCAGGAAAGCAGACAAGTCCAAGGGTATCCAACTTGCTGTTTCACAGCTAATTAAAATGCTGTTGATTGTGAGTGATCACAGAAGAATTTCTACACAAATTCTTTAATCTGGCCCATTGTAACTGTCAAGGTATTTGGCACATTCTAGTGCAATTACAAAGCCAAATTTTGTTAATATCCCACTTACCAAGCGATGAGTAGAACAATAACCAGCGTTCTTACCCACTTTCATAATAGACAGACCCGCATAATGACTCAATTTCATATATCTTTAGTATCCATTCGATCTTGTGATGAGCTGCTGTTACATAGCAGCGGCAGTCTTCATCGTTTTGACTCAGTGCGGCAGGAGAAGTGAGTGGGGGTCGCGCACTGCTGTTCTGTCTGGGGAGTGAGCAATGATGGAATGGGTACAATAACTCAGAGAGGATTCATGCATTTCTAAACAGCTTACAGAGTGATGCTACCCAGGGAGTTGACATGGCCACGTGACAGGTAAGATGGTCGAAGCATTGGAAATCCATTACTGGGAGATGGAGCGGTGATGCACCCTGGGCATTGTAATGGGAGCACCAGTGAGACACAGTGTCTGAAGGGTTGATGAGATGAGGATAGGAAGCGAGGAAAGGAGGGAGGGGGGAGTGATGAAGAGGCTATGGGGAGGAGAGGAAGGAAAGCAGAAAGAGGAGAAGGAAAGGCAAGGGGAGTTTATGTATCTAAGGTCTGCAGAAGTGAGAGAAAGGATGGGAAGAAGGGAGGAGGGACACAGAGATGATGTGAGGTCAAAGGAAGATGTCAGGCGAGAAGCAGAGATAATACCAGGCAGCAGTTGCTGTAAGTGGGCAGCACTTTTTCGTGGCTTGCTTCTCAAGCATTTCTCCTTCACACGTCTTAAGGATCTTAACAGAATGGTGAAGGTTTTGCAAGGATCACGGCACTGTTAGCTTCAGCTTCAAAGTCATAAAAGATAAAAGCTTGCTGACAATGATGGTATTGGTTATGCACAAGGTGTAATACTGATTTAGATAAGTAAAGAAATCTGAATAATTTGGCAGTATTAGACATATATGAGACAAAAGCCACAATACATCCATTTGTGTTATGGTGTGACTGAGTACCATACTGTATATGTGCTCCAAAGTGCACCATAATGACTGTTAAAATAGATTTGAATCAATCCTGGTTCGAAATGCTGCCTTCCAATGTACGTCATTGAAACTGATCAATACGTGTATCAGTGCTCTCTGCATCTCAGTACATGAGAGGGTAAAATGAGGAGGAATCGGATCGAGAGAGTTCCTTTTCCCGGTTTCAGGTTTAAGCTTAATACTCTGTAAACCATAAAACTCCTATGTTTACTGTCTTGTTGTTGTGTCTGTTGGTTTTATATTTATGTGCTCTCCACTCTTTAAAGCCCCTACTGCTCCTTATGCTCTCGCTCAAGAGCTCCCTCAGCAGCATTCATTAAGTCATGCAAATTGCAGGAAACCAACACACTTACCAAGATGAGATGAGATGCTGGACTCGTCATGACATGTCTGTTATAAGCTTCAGAAGTGCTTTCATTGTGCCACTCAAGAGTCCTGCGTCTGAGCCGATAATATTGTCAGACTCGGATACAATCACTCTCAACAGACTGACTTGAAATGGGCTCCAGATGGAAAGACTGGTTTGGCTGGTCTCTTTTGAGCTCTTGTTTCTACTACAGCTCAAGTTACTTCATATTGTCTTTGAGCAGCAATGGATTGTCTGTCTGAATCGGAAGGCTGCTGTGTTCATCGGCTCGTCGCAGTGTGTGGGCAGGTTGTCTGCTCTCTGATGAACTGATGTCACCCTGCCCACGGGCTCCAGCTACTCACTTATGATTCATACATTTTCACTGTGAAAGCACACACACACACACACGCACACAACACAAATACATTTGATGGCGAGGGACGAACACTATCATTTGTACATTGCATTCACTTACAACTGTACAGACACGAATTCCACACAGAAGCACACACACACTTGCGCTCACTAGAAAAACAAAGCACAATGAAAGCTGAGTTCTTTGTTCTACCATGCTCAGGATGATGATGCTAATTAGCATGTGTCCACCCCACCATCATTCAGGCTGATTAGATTGGCTGCTTGTCAGAATGACAAGAGGCAACCTTTGTTTGACGAGTGGCTCCAGAAATAAATCACACACCCTTAGGTCTGGTGAGCACAGCACTAATAATCATCCACCTTTTATTTTCACAAATAGCTGGCAGGTTCGCCCTATTCAACGCAGAGAACAGAGGGCATGAAGCTAACACATTTCTTTTTTAAATCTTCTACATTTCTATGCTTCTTTTTACATACATCGTGGTTATAGTGGGATATTCAAATACTAGTGGCAAGGAAATCTGTTTCATTTTGTCAGCGGCACCTGTAACTCGGTCATCAGCTGGATGATCATTACTACTTTACTTTGTGCACCTCAAATATTTAGCATTATTTTGTAGTATTTTAAAAAATCTCAAGTTGATGGTTTCACAAACCCAATATTGTTACTTGAAAAGTAAGTTGTTGGACAAAGAATGGAACAACAGCATCCCTATCTGCTTTACAGTCTTAAATGATGACAAAGGTATGATTATTTGTCAGGGTCTCACAAAACCTAATAAGTATGTGACTGATCTGTGAAGAGACATGTATCGGATATTACTCATCACAGAACAAGCGGACAGTTCATGGATGTTGGGCTTTTCTAACGTGTAAAGGAAAAGTCTGAATGAAAGAAAAGTTAGTTAACTCAATCAAGGAGAGTAACGTGGTGCCAAAGAGTTCTCAAGTTCTTTAACCAAAATTCACTGGAGACAGAAAAAAGACAAAACAAAAGGAAAGGGGAAAAAATAAATTATTTACCTGCCAAATCGTTGATCTGTTATTCTATAGATTCTGGGTAAAAAATGGGAATTGTAGACAAAGCAAACCAAAGAACAGAGCCCTTTTCTTTTACACGGGTTAAAGCCCCTGCTCAGGCCCCACTGTTCCAAACCATCCATTCATGTTGTCTCTTTATTAAATCAGCAGATTAGCTTGTTCCTGCACAGCGTGTTCCCTCTCATCAGCACCAACCGAACAACTAAAGACAGTCACATCTGCGATCCCTTGTGTACACTTTACTATATGACTAACTTGTTACTCCTTCTGCTTTCTGGGAGTGCTGTTTTGTCTGAATTGTTCTTTCTTAGCAGAACTGGCAAGAGGAAAATGTAATCAGCATCTCTTACATGCTTTCTCTCTGTCTCATCGACAACGAAACAGAAACTGTATCTGTCTGTGAATGTCCTGCTTGTACCCAGTGTGTAGTTCAGGGATATACATCTTGAAAATGGAAAAACTCAATGATTTAGTTTAGCTATACGGCAGACTCCATTCTCAGACCTTTCCATTGTTTTTACACTGGAGGAGGAGGGCAAAGTCTGCCATGTGAGAGCTGATTATTTTGCTGTGTGTGTTAAATGAGACACGAGGATCACAGCGTATCCATCCCATGATACATCCATGATCAGACTGAGCTACTGCTGTCTGAGTGACTGAGTGGAGCAGATGGCTGTACAGACTCACACGCGGGAAGAGGGGTAGTGCTCTTTTTGGTTGTAGTTTTGGTGAATTTCACACACACACACACACACACACACACACACACAGAGGCATGCTTGCTTATAGAGGTTTGCGCAGGAAGGAAATAATCACAATCAACTGAGAGGGGAACAAATTGATTTCTGGGGTCTTGTCAAAGAGGATAGTTTACAAATGTGGACCGTCTGGACTGATGTAGCTGCTGTTATCAGCAGAGAAACATATGGAAATCACTCATGAGTCCAAATCAAAGCTGGAAAACAACCATAATCATGCTGCTACACTATGCAGTTAAAATTCCAAAGGAATGATGTGCTTCATTTTAATAGATGGACAGTTTATTCTAGTTGCAGTACATCAACGGCAACACGTCATTTAAAAAAAATGGCATTAGGTTTTTCTTTTGACTTTCTTTTGTCATTGTTGTTTCGATAGTGAATACAAATCTAATAAACACAATGAAGTCGGCAGCAGAATCAAGGCTATGATGTTCATTTCCTCCAGAGCTATTTCTTCCTTCAGACTTTTATTGTGAGGTGAGAGGAAGTGGCCAGCAGCTCTGTTACAGTCTAAGCTCACAGCAGAGAGGACTGCTGCTAAATACAGAGCAGCTTGTGTGTCCCCAGCAGTGTAACAGGATCTGGGAGAGACCAGCAGGCCATTATCACCACCGCTCTGTCTGGCCAGCAAAGTCGACTAAAGCTCCATCTCCACACAGCAGTAAGTGCTAAGCAGCTCCTCCGAGTACACAGCAAGCTACTGAAAGGTTTAGATCGGCCCTTATCCAGTGCATATTCAAGGCAGCTGTGTTATGGCAGTGTTTAAGGCAGTGATTACATAGCTTAGACAGTAAACATGAAACAAGGCATACAGTATCAATGTCCTGGAATTTATTTTTGGAAATGAAGAGACCTAAATTCAGTTCCAAATCACAAAACAGACCCACATCCTGATTAACATTAACAGGTTCTTTTAATAAAATCTTACCAGTGAGGAATGTGGAGTGAGGAATTTATCTCTCTACAGTATGTTTTTTTAGTGCACAAAGGCTCTTGCTGTGGCAGTGTTTATTTCCATCATCTGTGCAGTCTGGTCTGTATCGATAAAGGACGGGGTCACAGTACGTGCTCCAGCCCAATCTATCGTTGTAAGAGTGGGTAAGGCCTTTGTCTGACCGTGCACACATCTACAGTCCTGCATAACAAGATGAATTTCCATTAGAAACCATGGAAATATTAGGTAACGTGAGTTCGTTCAGTGACAGCGTATAGCGTGCTTGGTATACTGTGCGCTGTAATGTGCACTGCATGCTGTCAACATAATTGTCTGCAATATGAGTGACAGACAGATATTAAGTTTAAAATCCTTACCAAATATAACCTAATAACAGCTTTGATGAGTATTCATGTGCATCTAACTGCCTCTGCTGGTGGTGGCATATTGTACATTGTGATGCCTGACATTTATAGCAAGTCCAGCTGAGCCGTGTATCAGATTATCACTGAGCCAAAGATTTATTTATTTGTGTCTCTGCATGATTGTCTGTGCGTGGAGTATGATTATATATTTGCTATGTAGACGTGTCTTGGTTTGTAGACGTAACACAGTAATATATATGCAAACAACCATCTCACCCACATCCCAGAGGGACTAATCGTAATTCAAACCCTGGTCTCGCCTGCTGCTCAACTACACAGTCCCCTGTAGTCAAAGGAGAAATAATAGTTGATCCCTGCTTACAGGCTGACATGCAGGGATCAGAGCTAACCTATGAGATTTAGTCAGATGGATGTTGGCAGCACATCTTGCTCTCACTGATGGGCTGTACATTAGTGTCACATGGCCGTGTGTTGAAATAGTGGGCTTGAGACCATTAGTGTTTTGCAGCATATTAGTGATCAAATCCTTAAGAATGACAATTGTGCAAATGAGCACTGATGGTTTGAGAGATGAGCAGCTGAATTTAAAAGAACAATTAGGAGGACAATCAATGATAATGAGTCTCTCCGAAGGCCTTTGTTAGAAATACTGAGAGAGAGAGAGAGAGAGAGAGCATAATATATCTCTGGCTTCAGTTCTTGTAGTGCTGACACTTTCTTATGAGGTGAGCCCCTTGTGATGACTGAGTGTCCCTCCTTTGCCTCCCATACAATCATGCATATCCTACCATTCAGCACAACGTGTGTTTGTGAAAGTGGCTTCTCCAGCTGGACTAAGCGTACGAGCAGAGTAAACACCACTCAACACAACCTCAGAGTTTCTTTGTCAACCATCAACCGTGACGAGACTCAGCCTTACTATTAACTTGCCCGCAGTCTGTTTTCAGGGCATCTCTGAAATCTGCTGTGTATTCATGATTTTTATTCTTTAAAAGACACTCATTGAAAAGGCATATAAGAGGGCCTTATTTATCAAGTCAAGTTTTTTCCACTCATTTCCCTACAGCACTATTACAAAAACAAAAAAAATTTCATTGCCTTGTTCTTGGTATTATTTGGCCTATAAATATGCTGTGCCAAAGTTTACATGTTACTGGTTTTTATATATGCACTAGTTTGGTTGCAGTGCTGTTTATTTACTGAGTTTTAAGCAACTGCACTTGTTTGACTTGCTATTCGCTTTATTTCATTGTGTTTTAAGCCCACATGTTGAAATAAAATTGAATATGTGGTCATTTAGCTAATGTGAGTTGAACTCTCTAAGAAGAAATCTGGACACTGAGGCTGGACCAGTTGGGAACCACTTCCGTAGATATATTCCCCCCCCCTTTATACCATATCTACAATTACGTTCATCTTGTACAAACATTAATAGGGTTGGGTATCGTTTTTGCTCAAAATGCCTAAATTAAAACACAGTCTGAAATAAAAATGTTCAATTAAATCAGGAGCTATCTCATCAAAGATAAAATAAACACAATTCCAAATCTGAGCATCATAGATGCCAGCTTAAATCCGGATATCAAGACTTTCTGAAGTGTCTGTGGTGAAAATGAATGTGACACTTTTACATTTGCTTTGCCGTAGAAGAGTGAGTAGCTCTGTCAGAATGCTCTTGGGGTAGAGTAGAATAGACCCACACAGCACAATTAACTGGATGAAAATTTGAGAGATTGAGATTTGTTTGCGGTAAATGTGAAGTGTGTCTTGTCCTTCCTCCCTGGCGGGCTCCTCTCAGAGACATCTTAGTGCACAGAGGCATGAAACTGTTGTTGACAGGGGTCTGGAGAGAGAACTCCCACACACTCCCATTTTAGACATGATTCAAGCACACATACACACATCCCACAAGCACAGTTGCCATCATACTCATGGCTCTTGTTGAGTTATGGTGGTTACTGAAATAAACATGCCGTCACACTATCCAAGCATGTGTCATTCCCTCCCATGTTTGACTCGCTCCTTCTTCTTAGTCAGTCTGGCACTCTCAATCAGACAGTCAATTCAGTCAGTGCCAATGTGTGAAGAAGAGGTTGGTTACAGATACCGTTGCTCCTCACTATGGTTTTCATCACGGGGACTGGCCACAGGGAAAATGGCAGCTTGCAGTAAGAGGTGATTAAAGTAAACGGGTATATGGATTCATTGATTTTCATAAAAGAAACTGCAGCGGCATTTGTCATCAGTCAAAGATGAGTAAATGACAAGCGTCACGTATCGATGTAACCTCCTGGTGAGCAGCAACTGTAGGGAATGTGAAAGGTGTAGAGAACAGAGAACAAAACAAATAAAAGGTTAGCATGATGGACCCTGATGGGTTTGATTCTTCAGTCAATTACTTAGGTGATCCCTGCACACAGATGAATTCCCCTGGTGTGGAGCAGGCCATCTAATTACCGCTCAAGGGGAAATCGAAGGTGATTCTCGTCTCTCTTTGGTCTACCTCAGATGCTGCTCCTGTTCCCAGCTAACATGAGACTCAGCTGCTGGACCAAGATGAATGAGGAAAAGAATGACTGAATGAATGAATGAATAGATGAAATAGAGACTGGAGCGATGAACAGAGCGGCCTGTGTGAGTGCAGAGGGAGAGTTACCCAAGTGGGTCCAAAGATGACTATCTTGGTGAAAAGGCCAGAAGGAGCACAATGGTGCACCTGTGCACGTAAAGTTCCCACCTTTAGCAGAACCCCAGCTGGAATGTCTCAAACTGTTTACTCAGGAAAAGAGAATTCCGTCTTCAGTTTGTGTTTATCCCTTCTTTTCATTGTATTACTTTTGCTTGGTCGGGAAAAGAACGAAAGCAAGAACCAGGGATATGAGTTTGGCTGTCTGCTTTATGCATCAGCCAAAACAAATAAGAATCATTTTTCATCCTAAGCTTCACAAACAACTTGTTCTATACAATACTATTAAGACATTCCCAGTGTTGCATTTGTTTCTTAGCTGATATTGATTTTAGTTCAGTCAACTCTGTGCGCTGTGCATTGTATCAAAAAAGATATTGGTTTGATCACATTAAATTACAAAGCAACTCAGACACACAGCAACAGGAAAGGAAGACAAAAGCAAAAAGCAGCAGTGTTTTTTAAATGCCAGACGTATTAAAAATAAATGAACTAATCACAAGATGTGAAATGACCCAAAGTCATCTAAAAAGTGAAAAGGGAATGTTTATGTACACATTTAAAGGTTGCATTGATAAAGGTTTGATCTGTAACAAGTTATATCACAACTGAGCAGCCAGCAGCTTGACAGGAGATCAGAAAGTCCTGAAAGAACAAAAATACTGAAAACTATCAACGTGGAAACAAATGAACGGCAGGACTGTTGGCTCGTGATGACCCTTTTCTTTAGTGACTGTGCTGCTGTCAGTCTATTTCAGTGGACCCTGGCACATGCCTCCAAGTCACTTGATGCTCACAGTGAAATCAGATGTGACATTTTGTTAACCCTGCAAAGGTCGTTCCAGTAGAACCGGAGCTGATCAAATAAGAACCAAGTCGAGAGCTCTCAGACTAGAGCAGAGCTGCTGCCAACAGAAAGTCAGCATTTTAGTTGGAGAAGAAATATCGGTGTTAACACAGACGCACATTTGTCTTTCATTTTGGCTTGTACAGGGAGAGGAAGGCCAGTCCACACTTACAGTGTAGATAGATTGATGTACCCCCACATCCCTGTCAGATGAGCTGCAGTACCCCTTCATCAACATATGTCATGTTCCACATGTTCATTTGAACAGATTGTAAAATGGATAGTACAAAAAGAGGATATTATTTTATTTTCCCCATAAAATTGAATTGTCAGTCTTTAGGTCAGTTTGGTCAAGTTTGAATTGCTACTGGTACCACTTGGAGTGGCAGAAGTTGGATCTCTATCATCATCATCAACTGTTCAACTTTTGGTTAATTATTTAAATGTTTATCCTCTTATAGCTAACCATTTCAACCATTTGTCCATTACTTTTAGCAAACAATTTGGACTTCTGTGCTGGCCCTCAACCTAGGTTTCGTGCACGCAGTGGCTTTAAGGTTAACTGATTCAGGTTTGTGGGCGGTGCGAACTGTGCGGTGAGCCTATTGTATCTGTTTAGCTTACTTGTTATTGTGACACACAACTTGCTAAAGATCAGAATCACACCAATTTGTAATCCTATTTTTTATGTTTTTTCTCCTAAACACATATACGAACACAAAATCAAATCATTACTTCTACTTATTCAAGTTAGTTGCAATCTTTCTACGTACCCACCGGTGACAGCAGAGGGTACCACCTGCGGTACAAGTTCCCTTGGTTAGGAATCACTGTTTTTGTGTATAGCAGTGAATGAATGAATCTTAGCAGTAACTTGTTTAACCTGCCACTGGCAGGTGACTTACTATGGCAGTCCTACTATCGAATCATCTCAGTCTCGATTTAACTGTTCCTTCTTGCGGGACAATCAGTATACCAGGGTCAATATTTTCAACCAGTTGCTCTTTTCTAGCCATCAGGTAGGGATCCCAGTCATTACTTAGCATGTTGATGTTTGACTACATTGGGAAGACTGACCCTAACCTTGCACCGTATGTTGTTTAAATCACAGGAAAGCCATTGATAAGTTGTAGACTTAAGGAATTGGTTTGTTGTTTTTTAGTTTTAAATGAGACTGATAGACAATCCAGAATTTATATCAGTATCTCAAATAAACTTTGTATATCACACACACATGCCACTCACCAATGTACACTGCCCACCTTGCAGGTGAGAATGAAATATGAGGGGTTACACCAATCTGATGGATCTGTTACCATGGAAACCATAAGGAGGAGAGCACGAACATAGAGCTAACAAGGGCAGGAAAGGCTCTCTGACACACGGAACAATCACATCAACCACTAATTAAGTCTACTCTCATCTAGAAATATTCACACCTCTTCTCCTCTCTATCAGTCTATTTTGGCTGAAAAGCATGTGTCGCTGTCGGTCTAGGGAAGTTCTTTAACTGCAGTAATTGGAGCAACATTTGCTGCGATCTATTAGCTGTTCCAGACTTGTGATTCACAAAGTGATTGAGTTAAAAAAAGTCTCTGCTTGACTAAACATTTGATTCTGTTTCATCAAGTATCAATCTTCCCCAAAATCACAGTCTATTGCAGCATCTGCAGAAAATTTTACGCTTGCTTCTCTGTGGTCCATCAACTGTTCACGGATCTGCAGGAAGCTATGGACTTGGATATATGATGCTCCTCTGGCACAGTTTAAGAACCATTTTCATGATTATTTCCTTGAAAGATTTTTGGAGAAATGAATCTACCTTTTAAAAGTTGATGATTTTGGGAGCAAACGTCTCAAATGACTCATAATTTTAATAGAAAACTATAATCTGCCTTACTTTGCTAATGATCTCAAATGCTAATGACGCAGTGCTAATGAAGCCATGTCAATGATCATCGATCATTTCAAACTGTAGAGATCTCATTTTGGAAATGGACTCTGCAATTGCATAGTTAAATAAACATCCAGACAAGCCTGCAGGCAGAGAAGAGTTTCTCCCCTTTCCTCTGTAATTTGTTCGGATTTAATTGGGGTGATCAATATCTCCTCCGAGTTTCCCACCATACTGTTATCATCCATCTATTCATAACAGATATGCGTTGAACGGATTGTGGAGAATGGATGAGATGAGAGAGCAGCTCCTGGGAATTCTTTTGATTGCCACCTTGGTCACGCTAGTCAACTCCTAACACCATTAATCAAATAGGTGAGGCCGGTGGGTGTAGCACACATGAGATGTGCTTGTGTGATCGTTTTTGTGGCTGTATGTGTAAATGTATGTCAGTGTGTGTGTGTTTAAGGGACCTTTCCAATGCCGAGACATAAAGAGACGGGTGACCTTTCTCACTCCCTCCAGCGACCCCTTCCACGCACATAAGCACGCCAAAGACTTAATTGGTTTTCGATAGTATATCTCAGAAGGGTTAGTAAAGAAAATGTCTGATTCCTAATGCTGCTGCTCCAGAGACCGCAGAGCTCTCTTCCTGTCCAAAAGACCAGAGCAAATGGAGGTGGAAGACACATACCCCTTTTTCTCTTTCTCACTTGTTTTTCTCCATTGAATGATGTTCGGATAAACTAAGTGTGGATCCAAGAGCTTGGATACTTGGTCTTATATCTGTTTGAATTGATTTCACTGTCACTTTTGGTGCATTTGTTTCCAAAGTTGCAACAATTTGTTTGGCCAAATTTTATCCTCATACACCTCTATGGGGATAGATTTATATCTAAAGTCGCGCACGCGATAAAACATTCATGCGAGCAAATTATAATACTTCGCGCGAGCAGATATTAACATCCGCGCGCAAAATATATGTCCTCGCGTACAAATTCAACAACCGAGAGCTTTATTCGCAGCTGCGAGGAGCAGCGAGCTGCGCACGCATGTGTAGAACGAAGCAGCACGCTCGCGCGGAAGTGACTTACGCTCGCGAAACTGAATTCTGCTCGTAAGGGGAAACTTTTGACAGTCTGGGGGCGGAGACCAAGGGAGGGACTGGCTTTCATATGATTGGTCACTTTCAAAACCGATTCTTGATTGACAGCTGAGTCCTGAGACCTGTTCGGAGTTGAAGACGGCGCAGCGTCGAGTGGAGGCGACAGCTAAATATTTACATGGAAGTGAAGCTGATAGATGGCTTCGTCTAACATCATAACAATTTACGGGCTATTTATTAGCTACACTTTCACTATTCCCTGTTTAACTGGTGTTAAATTAACTGCTGATATTCCCGTGCCTGAGTCAGATGTGTCGTAGGCTTTTGAGGATCCGTTGTGGGCTGAAATAAAAATTCTGATTACTTCTCTTCTCTATCACATTAATTTCATGAGACTTTTTAAACATTTCAATATAAACACTGTGCTGACACAGAGCTTTTGGTCTCGACAATAATGCATCTGTTTAGCTGTAGGGAGACATCGACATATCTCTGTGTTGTTGTTTACCAGTTAAACACTGGCTAAAATGATCGCTACTCAATGATCAGCGTGAATGTTTTATCGCGCGCGACTTTAGATATAAATCTAACCCCATATGATAAGAAAGAGAGAAAAGCCATCTGATAACAGTCCTATTATTCTTTCACATGGAAACACTTATGGAGGTGTTCCACTTCTTACTTTTACAACCTTTTCTTGCAATTATCAAGTGTTTTTGCAAATATGTTGAACATTTGTACCTTTTGCTTGTGATTCTGTATGTTATGTTGTTACATGCTGGTTTCAGTCTTTTATTTCTTGTGAAACGACTTATTGAAATATCAGCTTTGTTTTTAGAACCATTATTTGCTTTCTTATTAAAACA
>JAVQJF010127051.1:0-18826 GCA_036023855.1 Gadopsis marmoratus | reverse complement strand
ATGTCAGTAAGATAGACACTTACAGACATTACATGGTGTCAGAACAGTCAGTATATCTATCAAGCTCCTCTCCTGTGGAACCAGCTCCCAGTCTGTGTACGGGAGGCAGACCCCCTCCTCACATTTAAGAGCAGGCTTTAAGAATATAAAGCTTATAGCAGGGCTGAATCGGGTGAGCCCTGAGCCCCCCTTAGTTACCTCATTTGCTATATAAATAAAACTGAATTGAATTAAAGTCAACAGCTTGATGAGCAACATTTGGCTCCAGATGTATGTTTCAGTGTGCGACGGAGTCTACAGTCTCAAGTTGAAGCTTGAATGGAGTCAGCTCAGTTCTCATAAATTATCTATTATTTTACTTTATTGTGTAGGTTATATCCTACAGGCACTTTCCACTTCAGCAAAGCAACCAATTCTGAAGAAGAAGTTCAGGATTTACTAGAATGTTGAAGCTACAGTAAGAGGCACGTACAAGGATGACCAGCAGGAAACGGGAAGGAGCCAACAGTAACATCGTAGGCCACAATAGCTGCGGCTTGTGACTGGCAGAACCCTGGAGTAAGATGACGGTAGCCTTGAGCAGCAGATATACAAGGAAGATGTCTTTTGTTAGCCTGCCCGACAGGTTATATTTATTTTTTTAATTGTGTCAAACCAGCCACTCAATGGCTGGGAGATCTTACATTACAGAGAATGTAGCGTCCTGCTAATGCGCACACTGACTGGAGGTTGTCTGGGGTGATATATAATCACTGGAATAAGCAGTAAGCAGCCTAATTCAGGACAAAGGAAATCATTGATCCACTCATCCCTCTGGCAGAATCTGTAGAACAAAGCGAAAGGTATCCTGTGGAGCAGTGGTTTTATGAGTGGGTCCCTGTTTTGTTTGTCTCGTGACAAACACGCACACGGCAGTCACGACCCACCGGTCCAAAAGTGAACACGACGCCAACGTGCAAACAGAGATTAAATGTAGTTTGAGGCTCATACCCATTCCTGGCGGCGAGGTGCAGAGGGGTACAGCCGGAGATGTCCTGGTAGTTCGGGTTGGCTCCTCTCTTCAGCAGCAGAACCAGACACTCCACGGACCCACAGCTGGACAGTGACAACACAGAGCAGCTTAGTGGCAGAACAGGAGACAAGACAAATGTCCTGCATCCACACAAAAAAAATAACCTCTGCTCAAGATGTGACAGACCAGTGTCAATAACCAAGAGACAGCATTTTCATTTTGCAAGGCTTTCAAACTAAATTGGTTAACATGTTCAGCACACATTATTTATTAATTATTTTTATTGGTATCTAACGCAGAATTCAACACAGACATCTCTTTCCATAAACAGATAGTTTGGTTAATCCACACACCTGACTGACACAGGTTCATTGGAAGTACTAAGGGTATTACCCAAAAAATGGATATATGGAATATAAACCTGGGCAATAAGAAGAACTGAGTGTGTGCATAAAATTGATGTATGAACTATATAAGAACACATACCGTGTCAAATATATTTAATATATTTCCAATATTCTGCAATCCATATCTGAGGGAGCGAGACTGCGAGAGAATATATATGAGAGTATATATGATCTCGAGTTTTCAACTTAAATTATTTATTATAAAAATATAATTTCATTCTGTAAATGCCTTTTCATTTATTGATGTGTCAGAGTTAAGGCTGTGTTATGTTGTGTTAAATTGAATTGTTTTTCATAACTTTACATTTTGGCCACCAAATTTAGGGGCTTGGTGGCCCGTTATGCCCGTGCTTGAAAATCTATCCCTGAATTTACTTCAGGAAACCACTCAACACGGTATCCAACCATTCAAACAGAAGTATTGTGGCTGTTTGGATGCCCTGCTTCAACACACCACAACCACATGATTATCACAAATACAATTATAAATAGACTCTGCAGCCCCATGACTTACAGCCCAACTAATATTTGGGAATTTAAAAAAAATCTAATAATTATATACATTTTACAGTTGAAAAATCCACTGCAAAATGTCTCTGCTGGACAAACTATGTAACGTATAATAATAATAATGACTTCAAACCTAGTTTGTTGTGGTTACTGGCAGAATTTGGGGGTGGGCTTACTCCTGACCCTCTGAAAACGGGGCTCCCGCAGGCGGCCCTAATCCTGTTTAAACTGTTCTAGAAAGAAAACCATAAAGCTAGAGCATTCATTCTTTTTCAGCTGAAAGTCATCGCGTCATTCACTCACGTTCATGATATCATTAAGCTACGTTACATGCAATGTAAAATGGTTTATTGACTTACATAACCTTGTAGTGTAGATTGTACAGATTTCAGGGATTTAAGTATTTGAAGATACTCACAAGTGACATCACAATAAGCAAAACTACCCTGTGGTCAACAACGTCTTACTTGGCAGCGATGTGCAGTAGACTTCTCTTCACACGTCCAAACGCATAGTTCACATCAAACTTGGAGTTTAGCAGCAACTCTGACACTGACCTGTTAGATATGATAGAACACACACATTCACTTTACCTCTGCAGCGGCAACAGATGTGCAGAAGAAAGTAAAAATGCGACGAGACTCATTACTACTGGTTAAAGCAGCGAAACATGCCACCACCACACATGCAGTCTACCTCCAGGGCTGAGATCAAAGTGTGCCAGAACCAGTACACTACTCATGTACAGTCTGGTTTCATTACCTGTGCTGGTCAGCCATGACCATTGGCATGAGTGTGTACACTGCAGTCTCATTGTCTGTAGAGGGAGAAGCCAAAGAGGAAGAAAAAATACATCAGACAAATCTTCCAGTTTAACTCTTTGCCTTCAAATTACTGTAGTAAGATCCGTATTGCCACTGTATTGTTGAATGCCCTCTCATTAATGACTTCGGGGTCAATGTGTGTAAAGACAAAAGTAGGATATTTAAGATAAAACTGGCCCTTGAAGCTACTTTTTGCATCCTTTGCATTGAACCTTGAAGCAGCTTATGGTGCTTCTTTTCAGTGCAAGGTGTTCTCCTTCAGTGGATTCCAGACACAGTCCCTACGGTTACATATTGGATTCGGAGTGCTGGGGAAATAAGTTTTTTCATATTTGGGGCCCATTTCTGGACCATATTGGAGATGAAGGCCTTTCGGACTGAGATCTCTAGGTACATTTCCATGTAGGGTTAAGGTTATTATTTTTATTTATTTATTTTATTTTATTTTATAGAGTTGGCTTGGACTTGCTCTATATTAACAAGTGCTATGAGATAACTCTGTTATGATATAGAGCTATATAAATAAAATTGAAAGCAGAACAGGTCCACTCAGTTTTCTCTAAAACCACTAGACAACATGGTATGTGGACTTTTATTTTGTCTAACTGCTACAGTATTTTAGACTTGCAACCATTAGTGGATTATTTAAATGAAAATTGATCGACATTTTTCAATAAATAACAATAAAACATTCTATGGATTTGCAGCATATCTTTGCTCTACATATTTGGGTTTTCAACTATTGATCACAAGCCTGAAGACGTGGAGTTGGGCTTTAGGAAATTGTGATGGTCATTTTTCAATATCTTCTGGCATTTTGTAGAACAAACAGTTCATTGAGAAAATGGAAGATTCATCAACAATGAAAATAATCATTTGTTGCATCCCTACTGTATTTTATTCATATCCATCAAGACCTGTGCAAGATGCAACACATATATTACTACCACCAAAAAGTATTTTATAGTTATGTTCCTTTCATTCAGGACATTTACAGCAAGTTCTCACAGATGGTTTACACTAATGACTGCTGGGATACATTGTCACGGTTCGACATAAATCATGGCCACAAAAAGTTGCTTTGTGGCCACCACATACTCCGTGTAGGTGGCCCCCTGTGGCCAGCGAGTTTTATCCCTATATTGGATATACATTGCCTTCGCCAAAGAAATGTTACACTCCCACAAGCACCCAAATTCCTTTGCAGCGTTTTACTTAAGCATTCAATAATTTGATCAGAGAGAGACAGACACAGAGAGAAAGACAGACAGAGAGAGAGAGACAGACAGACCGACAGACAGAGACAGACAGACAAAGAGAGACAGAGAGAGAGAGACAGACAGATGGACAGATATAGAGAGACAAATAGAAAGCCTGGTCTGGAAGTGAAGCAGGACTCTGGCTTTCTAAACTGCACTTCCTGCAAGCTGCCATTAGATGGAACCAAAGATAAAGTGTATCAGTAAAACAATAAGGTTTGTTTTAAACACACTTTTTTTTTTTTAAATCTATCAACACATCATTTTCATTTTTTTGCCACCGGACCGTAGTTCGGATAAAGCCTAGAGGTAGCAGATCAGTCAGTGTCATGTGCTATGGTGACACTGTATGTGTGTGTTGCTATGGTTTCAGAAACTGGGGGTATGGAGGCCGATAACGTTTGGAAGTGATACAGTCATCGATTGAAGCTTGTTGTTTGATTGTAAGAAACAACATAGTGAAGGAACTGAGGTAGAGGTCAGGAGGTGGGGGAGCCAGAGAGGCTCCTCTGAGTTCTACCCCCCCACTTCCTCTAAAGTTAATGTATATACAAACACATTCAATGACACAGGAACCTTTGTAGCAAACACGGGATGGAACTGTTTTTGTATGCTGTGTTCACAACATGAATGAATGAACAATCACAGCTATATGCACGATGATATTCAATTCAGTGTTGTTTATATATCACTATTTCATAAGGTTTCCGACAATTCGCACCATGCGCAGCACTGGGAGACCGTGGCAAGGAAGAACTCGACACAGTAATTAGAAAACGCTCATCCTTCACACGCTACCATGTGTTTGATATACATCTTCCATCCACTTCAGTGACACACGTCCCCGCCTACAGCTGCTGCTGTCAAATCAGATCCCAATAAGACAGCGTTTGCTAGACATGTGCTCGTCGTGCTGCAGACTGCGCCCAAACAGACACCGTGCCGGTGTGTTACACAGTCCGGCCCGGATCCCAGCAGAACAATTCTTTTTCAAACTTCAGCCTCGGCTGCTGCTGCTGCTCCGGCGTGCTAGCCTGCCGCCGCTGACTACAGACCAGGTGTACCTGCCCTCGCGGAACGGACGGGCTCTGTAATCCGGTCCGTGCGGCTCGACAGCGCCAGAGGCCGGGGCAGGGCGCTGGGACGCCTCACCGGGTCTCTGCGTTCACTCGTGAACACCGTTGTTGACGCGGTTTAAGCCGAAGCATGTAACATCCTGCTTCGTTACCTTCCGGGAGTTCCACGGTCCTGGCCCGGCGGAGGGAGCGGGTCAGCCGGCTGAGCTGTACGTTGAGCTGCTCCATCGCCCGTTCCATCATAGGTAAAAGCAAAGCCTCGCCTGCCGGGTTTATGTGGTCCTGCTGGCGGTGTGCTGCTCCTGGGCGTCGGCCATGGGCGCTGGCAGACGGGGGACCGTGTCTCTAGCAGACGCACTGGTTTACAGGACTCGTTTTTCCTGCCACACTGCTCGGGAATATACACTCACCACAACGTTATGTGGCCCTGCCTCTGAGACTTCCTGTTGTGATGACGTTCGAGCCGCTGTGCTTTGTGGGTGATGTAGTTTCAACGGCCATTGGGCTGAAAGGCAAAGCGCCGGTGTTTGAGCTGAAACCCACATAATGCTCGTTTGCTTTCAGTGACACGGCCGCAACTTTTCAACTCGACAAAAACAATATTTAGGAGCTCATGTGAACATTTGCATTGGTTTGCCTTCTGTGATGATTCCTCCTGTTCACAATCCCTAATTAATGTCAGTCGGATGTAGTTCATCTTATATATTGGCTTTTTCGGCTCTTTTTTTGTGCGCTTTTCCTTTTCCCTTTTTCCCTTTTGCATTCAGATCACTGTAAATGCATAAAGACTAGTTTAGAGCTCAGTCATTGGTCGTGAAGGAACAGCAAATGCGTTTTGTTGTTGCTTCTTTCTAATAATTCGCTCATTTTTCTTTTAAACACTTTGGAAATGAAACTCAGTTAAAGGGAGCAGCCCTACACGGAGGGTGCGTCTGAAATGTCCTCCCACACTTTTGTATTTTCCCTCAGTCTTAGTCCCGCCCATGGAACACCCAAGGACAGACGCAAGGAAAAGATATGGAGAGAGGAATCGAGGAATTAACCTGTCAATCTCTCTGTATGTTAGAATACATTTAAACAGTTTGACAAACATCTGCACACAGCAGTCTCTGCATGCAGTGAGTAAACGTAGGTCACTGCTCAGACACTGAATGCACATGAACAATTTCTAATCGCAAGATATGATTAGAAGGCTTAATAATGTTTTTTAGAAATGATTTTAAAGGATTCAAATGGTAAATTTATGCAGCCTAAGTATGTATATACACGTATGTGCAAAGAAGCTTCAGTGGGTTCTGTTATTTGTCTGTCCGCTTTGATGTAAAACTGCAGTGATGTAAAAAACGTCTGCGAAGGTTGTTTTGTGTGTCAGAGATCCCTCCTTGCTCCTCGATCAACCCTTCAGAGCAGAAATAGAAGCACTGGAACGTCTTCGTGATGGTGGACCGGGACGATTTCCAGGTCGAGCAATGAACGATCAAACAGAGCGCTGCAGGGATGATGTGTTTTTGTAGGCCAACTTGAAAGTTAGCATCGCCCTGGTTCTGCACGTTCTTTCAGAACCTGTTTCATGCTCAAGACACCCAAATGTATATATTGTCAAATGTCTATATTTATTGAAAATCTGTTTGTAAATTATTTTAATGTAATAATCCAGAGAATGTATGTGAATATATCTTAATCCAAATATACGTTTTACCTGACGCACAGGGATTTTGAGCCTCATAGAAACTGATATTTAATTAAAATGTTTTTACTGCTAAAAGACCAGGCTCCTCCTCTTTGTGACTATAAAATTATCTATGAAAATGACAGATCATGACATTAAAAATCTTTCTGATGAATGATGAAAGTTCTTATGGTTATTATATTAATCAGACCTACAGTAACCACAGATCCATTCATTTTAGCAAAACAGTGAATCAGAACACAAATCAAATGTAAACCTGGTGGTGATGTTACACCTGAGGTGAATCTGTTATTTGTTGCGGTATGAAACTGCATGATGTAGAATCAGATCAGTCGGATCAGCTGCAGTGTCCAGTCACCATCTGTGTTGGTCAGATAAAAGACTTCTGCTGATCTACACTCTGCAGTAAAAGCCAGAATGTGATGCAGCATGCCAACGGAGACAGGGCAGGAGGCGACTGCAAGCTAGTAAACATGGACTTAAACAGTGCTGGATTTAAAATACTGGTCAGCTGGGGCCAAGTCCTATTGGCCCCTTGTTGGCGCGCAGGCGTGTTCTCGCCTCTTGGCGCTTCTCCTCATCCAATGGTTTCTTCGGTCGCCCTCTAAAGGAGGAGCGTACTCTAAACATGACTTCCTGAAAACAACTCCAGTGCATAATATATATGTATCCTGAGTGCATATTTTCTAGGTGACCTCAGTGTTTTTGTTGGCTACGAGACATCCCTGTCCTGCTACAATGTTTCCATATATGGCTATGTGTTTCCTTTAAGTGTCTGGTTTTTAGATCTGAATATAACCTACTGACATCTGTGGATTTCATTAAATCAATGTGCTGCTTCCATGTGTTCTGATGGCCTGTCTATGGTCATTTTAGCCTGACTCTTTCCGGTGGTGTAAAGTGGACTAAAACATAAATGTAAAACAGAATTCAGAGCGGTCAGCAGGCTGACTTTCATATCTCATCAGTGCAACAAGTGCTAGGTTTTAGTGCTTCAGTCTCTGCTGGAGGATAATGTCAGGATACAGAAGCTCACATGACTTTGACTTTGCTGCTAGAAGCCAACAGAAAAGTCAGAATCTGCATCTATGCAATCTGAAGCTGCACAGGATCTTCTGTTGGTGACATCATTTTCCATGAGACCTGATTGGTCAGTAAGCGGTGCTTTTATATGCATTGATCTGTTATCTCCAATGTAACCTGTTCCAGAGTAGGTTAGGTGTGCAGCATCAGTTACCAAGATGTCAACCACCGTCGGAACCCTGAAAACCCAGAAGTAAACTTGAAGTTATCTCACTAACCTTAAATCCTGCGGCTGGGAAATTCAGGGATGAATTGTGAACCTTTAGGCTTTCCATAGAGATTCCGCAAAAATATTCTTTCCTAGGTGTATCGCAAGAGATGACAGAAGGCGTGTGGCCAAATGCAGACAGCAGGGGTCCTCTAGCTGTAGCTCGCCTGTACACGTTTGTTGAGTGAATGTAAAGTTTTGTGTTGCATTAACTGGAAATACTTTAGTTTCATTTTGTGCATCTGGAATTCTTCTCTGCAAAACTGGCATTGTGCTTCATTGTGGATGTGACGTGAACTGTTGTGCTGAACTGTGCTATACAAATAAAGTTATTATTATTATTATTAAGCACAGGTGTAAGTACTAATATTAACAATGTGCCAGTAAGCCGTATCATTGAGTGAGCATACACCAGAGCTCTGGGACGTGCTCTCCTAAATGGAATGCAGCCATCATTAATGTTATTAAGTCCACCTGTGCTTTTCCTGCTTTGACAAGTGCAAATGTCTTTTGGGTCTCTTGTAACAAAACTGTACCTAGCTTTACTGTAATGAGTCAAGTATGCATGGCACATTATGGCCTCAGGGGGGCACTCCACTCCTACAAATACCTGACCATCACAGCCTTATCCTGACATTTACAATTCAGTTCCACCTCAGAGATTTACTACTCTGGAAAACAGTAGATGATAGAGTAGATAGAGTGAGATGCCCGGATCACATATATTTAACGGGGTACAACAGTGAAATCACAATAATGACTGAACCCAGAGCTTAAATATACAGTACAGCAAACAGTACAAAGTGTTCACTGGTTCCTGTTTCAGACATCTTCAAAAGAATACTTTGTTAAATACAGTGATTTCTCTAAAGAAACTCCTCACTAACCTTTTGGTTTTGTTGTGACAAAACGAGAAAATGTTCGTGTCTATAAAATTGATTTGTTTTTTGCATCACATACAATGAGAAACGGACCGGTTGTTTTCAAGAAACAAATTAAATAATTGATATTCTGTTTTGATTCTGATATTTACTTTTGGGAATTTAAAGATACACCAATCAATTTGTTCATGTTGACAATACATCAAGTAATGATGAACCCACAGAGAATGATCCCAGCACTGCAGTTCCCCTCAGGTCGTCGTCCATCTTTATATACCGTCTGTGGTAGGGACCAAAAAGAAAATGCTAAAAGAAAGTCAATATTGGACTTACATTCACCTGGTGAACACAAACACCACTCCATGATGATAATGTTGCAATTGTTTATTCATAATAACAACTTTGTAAGGTGATAGTATCTCTGTGACTGTGTTTTACAGCCTATTCTATACAAGGAAATCAATCAACGCAGCTTTAAAAATAAATCTAAACTCTAAATGACCACAAACTACTCTCTACTGACATTTACTCAGCCAACACAAGGCAGATATCCATATATCTGGGAAAATGACATGGCTGATCATACTGGCCATGCCTGTGTATTGATCAGGCTCTAGTTGTTAGGTTGCTAAACAGACCTACATAATAAGCATTTGATCTGGTGTTGCTTCCTCTGTTGGCTACACTTCCTTAGTGGGCATACGGTGAGACTTGGAGGGAGCAGATTCTTCGAAAACGTCATCCTCCATGCCTTCTTCTATGGGCTTCATCTTTGAGGAGGTCTTGGTGCCGGGTGATTTTTCTAGGACAGAACCAATGAGGTGTTTTTCAAAATATATCAATGATTTTAATTTCATTTTGCTCATATGCACTCAGGGATGACAACATGATCCTGGCACAACCAACAGAAGTGCTCACATGTTGCATAGTGCACAAACCTTCATCCATATAGGAAACAGTTCACACTAGAGGAGAAGTGTCAAACGTGTACCCATGCATCCCCAGACCCCAGCACAGGGGGGGGGGGGGGGTGAACAGATACTGGGAAACAAGTTAAAGCCCTGTGAATGTGCTTCCATTACCAGTCACAGTCACTGCAAGAGCCCTTCTGCAGAACAGAAATAGAGCTGCTCTCATGGACCGAAAGCATTTTGAAGACCAACACTCCACTACAGGTGCTTTTCGTCTGTATCCAGGCAACAACAGATACGGAGTATCCTCCTAATGCTTTCACTCTGTTTTGGACAATATGAATGAGTACTTGGGTTCAACAAATATGGGTTGGTGAAGGAAGAAATGGATACAGATAAAAGCAGCCAGGAGCTGATAGTCTGTGCCACCGTGGATGAATAAACTTATTTTGCGATTTAGTTTTATTCACAAAACTGTAATCTTGTGACAATATACATAAAGATACTCCTATCACTGATCAAACATGGTTGGAAATGTCTCATTATGTACAGTCAGTAGATTGGTACAATTTAATGTTGGTGTTGCTGCAACAGAATGAAAATTAAATTCAAACTCAAAGTAGCAGAAGCTGAGATATTCAGCTTTAAAACCCTGGACCCATTCATTTCCCATAACTCAACTTAATCGCATGTTTTTTTTAGACCCTCCCTGCCTGGTAAGTGTCCATGTCTTTCAAACTCCACTAAGACTGAAGGAAACAGACGGAGCTCCCCTTCAGCGAACACTGATCCTGAATGGTTCCAGCTTCACTTTCACTCGTTTGACACTGGTTAAGTTGTGCAAGATAGCAAGCTATGATTGGTCAGCATCCATCGTGCTGTCTGCCATGTCTCTCAGCCATACTGTGTAGTCTGATCTCAGCATTAAGCTCTTTTTGTGGAGTGTGATGAACCATTATCACAGCGTGACTCAACATCCCCTGAAAAATCTTGTTTTTGCTGAGCGCCGGTGGTGTAGCCTCTTAAGCTCTATTGGCCCCATCGACAGGGGCAACTCCGTCCCGTTTTATGACAATGTGTCATAAGGCCGTTAAACTCATACCAAATATCCATGGTCATGTCATTCCCGAGTAAGGTACTGAGCCAGATACCCAGGGCTCAGGGGGTTTTAACATCTCACCTTGCTGCAGGTGTACTATGGTTATTATATTGCATTATTGTTCCAAATCAAATGTTTTGACAGCAGGGAATTTCTAAGTGTCTATATGTACATAGACAATGACAATTTATTTTTTCATTCAAGATAACTCAAGATATCTGATAGAAAATTGACCACAAGGTGTTTTATACAATGTAAGATGAAGATTCTTAACCTGTCTATTTGGGTAATTATGGAATTGTGAATTATTAACAAAAAAATAATATACAGATTTGAAGAATGTTAACAAGTGAAATTTGAAAAAAAAGGTGTGCTGGTACAACAGCTTTGGAATAGGTCCCTAATCTAACTGTTTCTGCAGCAGCAAAATGTTGTACAGATACTTTGGAAAAGTACTTGCCCATATACCTTGACAGTATGTTAAGTGTGGGTAAATGTAACTATAAAATCATGTTGAGAAACATCTTGTTTCTCTCAGAATCCAATGAGATTTATTGACCTTATTGCAAACAAAACCAAGCAGAATACCTGAAAGACATGTTGATGAAACTTTGTTTCTTCATTATAAATATGAACTTTGATTTGCTCATTGTCATATTTCTTACTTCCTGCAGGAAATTAGAGTTTTGAAAATTTTAATTCAATTGTATTTGTATTGCACCATAATCATACAAAAGCAGTTCAGTTGCACAAAGACACGATCGAGCCGCCAACCCTGGGATTAATGGAGGAGCCGCTCTGCCTCCTGACTCACAGTCACCTGTACAGATACGGCGTGTTCTTTTAAGAGAATACTCTAATAAGAAGGAAGGTCTGTAGTTTGGTTCACATTCTGAGTAGGCTTCTCTAACAAACATGTTTGTACCTTTGCGGTGCTCTAATAGCTTTAAACGTATATTTCCTTGCATTACTATCAACACATGGGATCACTTTGAGGTTAGGGTTTAGATTAGGGAGTAATCTAGTGTAACCTGTTCCTCCTCTGCTGTAAGGTACTCGTGGGTACAGTAACCTGGAAACACATGAAAACATCTGGATGGGTAAGGATGGGACTTACGGAGCGATGATCCAGCAGACCCTCCTCGTAAGATCTGGTTCAAGACATCATCAGTGTCGCTGGTGCTCGCCATGCTGTTCCTCATCTGCATCATAGACAGTTGAGAGCACAGGCTGGGCTGACGGTCCATCTTCTTCACCGCCTGAGACACACATGCACCATCGACATCATCATCACGCATTGTTGTAGCTGTTACAGTGTAATGCTAATTAGTTTGAGCTACTGAAACGTTTTCATTTTAATCTGACCCACCTTGTCACTGAGGGTGGGGTCATTCAGAGAGTACAGTTTGTTCGTGATGTCTTTGCCAATGAGGTACCTGAACACCTCATTGAGGAACGTGTCGGACTCCAGGAAGTAGGTGAGCCTCTCTCGAGACCAGCACAGGAACTTACAGTTCTCCTCTGCCACAATGGTCACCTGTCAATCAAACACAGCAACAACATTTGATTTTCAAGTCGTCAGGATTGTTTCTATATCTACGAAACAGAGCCATTATTCATTTTGCCACTGCAGTCATGAAGGAGAGGACACGACTGGTAAGTGTATATTTATTTATTTCACCTTAGAGGTTTTGAGGCAACTAAGCAAAGAAAATCAGATTTTCTTCTTACCTGGAACTTCTCTCCTCTGTGCATCTCAGTAGACCTGAACTCTGGAGAGTCAATGAATGAATTGGTATAGATGTTGTGGAGGAAATGGCCTCGGTACGATACCTTTAACCTGTCACGCAGAAAGGTCAAAGTCAAAACTCTGATTTTTCTTAAAAACTAAAATGCAATTTCTTTTAATTGATTTTAAGCTCCTATAATAGTTACTAGATGTAAAAATCACTCAAAACGTGTTTCAAAAGTATTTGAAAAAGTTACTGAAATGATGGGTCTTTATTAGGGTTTATCTAGAAATCTACATGAATGCTTGAAGGATGATACATTTTAGAGTAAATCAGACAGCAGCCACTGCTTTGTGCATATATGCTATATTTTAAATTTAATATATGTTACGCAAATTATAAAAAGATTATTGAAAAAGTGTAGTGCCTAATTTTGTGATGTTTGGGTTGAGTTTCAAAAGATCCAGTGAGTTGGGAGACAGATTGGGGATTTGAGTGGTCTGTCCTGTGTTCCTGAAAATAATTACTCCAGCGCCACTTGCTGGACTGTCCCTTTCCCCATCATTGCCATGGCATGTATGAAAAGGTGCAAGTGAAAATCACTAGCGGTACCTGAAAGGTTATCCAAGTAATTCATCCAGAACTAAGTGTGAAAAAGGCTTTAGTCTATTGAATGTCAGAAAACTGTCAAACATATCCACCACAAGGCCACAGTGAGGCAACCCAAAACCCATACTGACAGATAAGGTTCTATAGCAATTATCATGTTGAATAAGTGAATGCTTGACATTTTTGATTGATAATTGATTAAATGATTAATCAATCAAACCTGCTGACAGATAATATTCTGTAGATAACTGACTGGTCATTTTAGCAGCAAAGCATAATATAAAAGAACAGTCCATTTCACTAAGCAATGATCATTCACTGAGACAGATCCATCATGTAGAAGGTGGATGACACAGATCCTGGAGTCCAGCAGCACATACTTTCCTTTGAGGAGAATGCTGAGGCGCTCGTCCACAGAGGTCTTGTCCTCGGCAGCGTAGGCCTGGCCCTTCTTCAGGGTCTGGATGGTGCAGAACTGTCCTGTGAGCCTCTGAAACAGAGCCTCCTGTACGTGGAGGGGCTCAAACATCCGCTTGTAGACCGAGCGCAGCTCCCTGTCGATCTTGATCTGACAGAGCAGAGCCACAGGCTTAATCCGGGGTTTTGAATGAAAATCTAACATGAAAAGCAAACTTCAGTAATGCTGCTGTGGTCTACGTGAAAACAGGAGCACTGACTGAGGAGGACAGGTCTGCTGTCTCATTATGAAAAGTCCTGGCCCGATTCTATCAGCTCACCGGCGACCCCTCACTTACACTAAACTCCCTGGTGGCACCCGAGGCTTTTATCTGCATCTCATTAGCATAAAGCAGGACCCTGGAGGATATGCTGCTTCCTGCCCGAGACAGCAACGAAAGGCTATGCTGAGCCTGAGCATAAATAAACACACTGCTACCTGCTACCACACCTGGGGCCATAGTTTCACATTGGTGAAACACTCAAATAGCCTGACTAGAATGCAGCTGTTCCAATGTGAATGAGGGCATGAACTCACCGGCCTGCGCTTGTACAGGAGGAAAAACAAGTGCATGAAGTTGACCACCAGAAATACCACGTTCCAGACCATCACATCCAGGTTGCACCGGTACAGAGTCGCCCACAGAATGAAGAGACCACATCCTGTCAGAACAGAGTGGATTTAGGAGAATGTGTCTGGACACCGTGTGACGTCACGAGACGCCGAGTCATAGAAGGAGGGCGCGGGCCGACCGGCGACGGCATGGCAATGGAGAAAGACTAAGCCCACACAAAATCAAAAAATAAAGATCCAGCCTGGGACATATTCGAAGACATAAAACGGAATTAAATTAAATAGCTTGTTACTCAAACCAGATGTGATTCATAAAACACTACAATTTAACGTAATGTATTTCCGTAGTGGTCCAGTCCTGTTCTCTGAACACAGAAAATCTGGATCTTTCAGTTTACTAAAGCTGGCTAAAATTTTATCTGGAGCTGTTACCATAGCAACAGGTCCCGCAGGTTTAAACCTGCAACAGTGCAGCTTCTGTACAACATTTCAAGGTGAACAAACTTGAAGTCAATTTTACATCCGAACGACGAGAGAGAGAAAGATATTAATACACTTGTGACTTCAGACGAAAATGTGCAAACTATTGAGAAATCAACAGGATGAGTTATATTTCAAAATAAAGAGTACATATTAAAAGGCAACAGAATAAAAGACAACCAGTACACTGACAGGAAAACAAATTCCAGACCAGTGGAACCAGATTTGTCACTAAAATGCATGAAATGTACTTGTATCATAATTATATTATTATGTTATAAAAGTTAAACACACTGGATCTAAGAAAACATCAGCTTCAGTTTATTAAATGTATTTATTGTTATATTAATTCATTCATGTATTGAATTGTCTGTTTCATATAATTATGACTCTTCTAGTCTTCCCTAACAAAGCACCCAAGATGTTTTTACAGTTACCTTTCCAGATGAATTATTGTAGCGCTGATAGTTTACTCTTCCTCTTTCCTGTCTGTTTCCTTTTCTCTATAAAACCCTCAGAGACGAACTTGTGCCAAACGGCAATATAAATAAATAAACTGTCAAAATTACAACCACATAACCCAGAAATCCGGCTACTTCCTGCCCCCACTCTCCTTCCAAGCATAAGATAAACATGGTGGAAGTGCTTTTTCCATTGTCAGAGCCTTTTAAGGTCTTGGCTCTCTTTAAGAGATCCTCTTTGTGCAGCTTTTACAAAATCACAATCCTCAACAAGCTAGTGGCAACAACTTACAGATGCTTTGCCTAACATCTTCAAACAGGCATCCTAACGTAAAGATCTGCCGAGGCTGTGATAGATGTAGCTGTCTGCAATTTTCCCACACACAGTATTATCACAACAAGCCTGCCACCAGCAGGGGGCGCTGTGGACAGACCTGTCATCAGGAGTAGGCGCAGCAGGATCATGTGCAGGTTCAGGGTGGTGGGGATTACCAGGCCCAGCAGCAGGGACAGGTTCCCCAGATGGAAGAGGAGGTGGTGGGCCTGCTCCCACTCCTGGCACGAGGTGGCATTGGGTTCCACAGCCAGGGGTCCTGGAGTCACAGACAGGAAGGAGGGTGGCGTGCTGAAGTGCGAGGTGGACAGGTCTGGGATGGAGGACATCCTGCAGCAGGGTCACCTTGAAGACTAGAGCAAGGCTGGAGAAATTTTGAGTGGAGGAGGATGAATTGCTGAGGGCTGCTAGGTTCCTTATTTATTTCTACATTGTTGTGCTGCTAGTAAACACGTTCACTTCTGATGATGGCATGTTTCTTATTTTATCTGACTTAAAGCAGCATTCATTGATTTTGATTGGCCCCAGAAAAACACACCTCATGAGGTTATTATGACTAACATGGTAGCATCCAGCAGCAGGAGCAATATTAGCATTCATTTGGAGGTGGAGTCCACCTGATGAATATGACTGCCTGAAGAAGAGTCTGGCTGTTTATCTCTGTCCATGTAATGTAAGCAGAACGGAACAAACAGGAAATCCTCCCTTTGGGGCCATTTCTTGCTGTATGTGGTTGCATAGGGGCCCCCGAATCCACCAGGAGGACCCAACCTTTTTATTTCTCTTGGTAGTCAAGTGCCTCGTGATGGGTGAAAGCTATATGCTAATATATATATATATATATATTTCACAAACAAATTTGTGGGTCCCCAAAAGGCTAGAAACGGCTTGGGAGTGAATTATTCTACAATGGTTACCCTCTAACCCTGCAGCCACACCATATAAATAACCACAATCTGTGTTACATATGTTGTAGATACAAACTAACAGCGTATACCTTCATTTTAATTAGCTGAATGGACTGAATTTGAGTTAATATTAGCTTTTATTTTTTTTTGTCTTTTCTTTTATTGATATGTCACTGCCAGCTATTGCTGCAGCTGTTTTGCCACTTCCTTTGGGAAAACATTGTAGTTGTCAGAAATGTCCAATATCTTCAGCTGTGAGTCTGGTGTGCGAGGTTTTTACCACTAATTCACAGTGTAAATGATATGACATGAATATGCAGTTTTCTGCAGTTTGTGGACCACAAAACCAAAACACTGAGCTAAAACTGGCTCAACAGGAGAACTACATAGTATGTGAGAATGATTTTACATTAAAAAAACTGGGATTTGTGGTTTGAGTTTTTTTAAGTTTACATACACATAAATCCAAGTTTGCAGTTTGATTTTAAAAAATGTATCCAATCCGTGAGACATCAGGCCTTTTTTGACAAAAACATTGTCCTGTATTTATTTATTCTGTTGGTGTTTTACATTGGCTGCCTTGTTTTCTTTGCAATATTAATCATAAATATTTATTTCCATCTTCCTGAATGTGTTTTGTGAGTCTATCTGACGCTGCAGATTAAACATGGAAAGAGTCTCAGTCTGTCCTGTGAGGATGTCAGACTGCAGGAAAGCTCCTGTGCAAATATTTGGCTGCGTCTGTTCCACTCAGAGATTCACTGAAGTGCACGTGCTCACAGAACAATGTCCAAATTCTGTTGAAATTGTACATTTCCACTATTACTTTACTATCCTGCTGGTTAGTATAATTATCCCACTGGAGCAGCTGCTGCGTTGCTGTCAGGCTGATGTGCTCCAGCACTGGTGGGGGGGGGGGGGTGCTCACATGTAAAAATAGATGTATGCATGCAGCCTCCTCACACACGGATTTCTCACAGCTACAACTTTCTAACTGCTCGTCAAAGTGCCGACAGGAAACTCGTTACTTACCGGATCAGCAGCGCGAGTCCGCAGAGCAAAGACGGAGGAACGGGTTCTGAGAGAGACTTGAGACGCTGCCGGGGGCTGCAGGCTGGACCCTCAGCTGGGGGGGGGGGGGCTGCACAGTGTGCGTCGCACATTCCACACAGCTGACTGAGAGACTAACATGGGCAAGAAGGCGAGAGCCGTGCGCCCGCGGGGACCGAGGACTCCGACAGGGGGAGACATAGAGCGCTCCAGCGCCACACTCCACCGGACAGTCTGTCAATTTAACGGCAGGTGAAGATTCTTTAGAATAAATACCCTCTTCTTTAGCTGAATGTACTGACGTATTTAATATTTGTGTGAATACGCACTTTCTGGAGTTTAATTAAGCCACTTTAATTTGAGTAAAACTGCTGGCAACTCACATGTTGCTTATTTCTTCTCTGCATTTTTTTTTTCACTCACAAGAAAACATGTTTGACGCTTGAAATTTCATTCAATTTGAACTCAACATAACATCAATATGAACGCTATAGGAAACAAAAACAACATATTTATACATTGATTATGTTGTACAGTATGTTATCTTGATGTTTATACATCTGTTCATATTTTATTTCATTGTATTTTATTTATTTCACAGAACTTTGGTGAAAGGATTTGATGAGGTTTTACATTCACAGTATGCACTGATCTACCGTCAGCAGAACACATTACGCCATCTTAAAAGGTCAAGACATCGGCTCATTTCACTTTCTATTCATAATGTACATATACATCCATATAAGGAGATAATTAAAACATGAGTTAGCTTGTTGATAAGCGTCAGTCTGTCTCACTTGTCCACCAGATGTCCTCTGACGCTCACTCCCATCTGCCCTGCAATCACCTCATTCCCTCATCAGTTACCCCCTACATGTACCGTTGTTCTGTGCTGGTTTGTCCTGGTTTGCTGGAGTCCTGATGTCCACGTGTTGTGTAGCTGGCTAGAAGATGTGTCGAGCCAAACGGGTAGAAGCTAGCGGCTAGATAGGATTTCAGATAAAAAAAAAGCTTGTGTAATACAGTCAAATGCAGCTGGTCTGTCAGTGTCCAGTTGGCGTGTTTACGTGTCTTAAAAATGGCGGTTGCTGACAAGTGGCTAAATGAGACTGCAGGTTGTCTGGTGCATTCAACGTCATCACGGCGAACAAATCAAATCAAATCAAATTTTATTTATATAGCGCTATATCATAACAAAGTTATCTCATAGCACTTGTAAATATAGAGCAAGTCCAAGCAAACTCTATATCTACAGACCCAACAA
>JAVQJF010127035.1:0-11655 GCA_036023855.1 Gadopsis marmoratus | reverse complement strand
TGAGCATGGACTGAGTGGAAACCCCACTGTGTGTGTGTGTGTGTGTGTGTGTGTGTGTGTGTGTGTGTGTGTGTGTGTGAAACTACAGATGCGATCCATCTGGGCCATTGTGGCAGTGACCACACTGGTGGGTGATGTCCGGTATCCCCTTCCCCTCCCACAACACAACCATCAGCTCCGAAAACAGCACTTGGGGTCAGTTGTCAAACTTAACAGCAGGTAATTAAAAGTAATAGCTGAGCTTCCCCCTGGGTTTGACGCTAGGCGATGTATGTATCCCACCAACAGCAATTAGTCAGCCAATTACCCCGGGGCCTAATTATAACTGCCATCCATAGGAAGGCTTTGGGAGGGACAAGTATGGGTTCTTATGGTAGCCTGTGCTTATCAGTGATTAGCATGATCACTGGGGAAGGTCAGCACCTCACATGAAAGGCTGGCTGCTTAACTGACATTTCTGCTTTGCTGCAGTTAATTGGTACAACAGCAACAAAGTGCTGTTTTCTATTAACGGTTTGTAAAAGTACATATTAGGATGCTATCTTGGAGGCTACATTGGGATCAATTCATTTAAAGGCCGACACGTCAGACATACCTAAATACTGAAGTCATATTTTTCATGATTTAATGTTTCTGACATACGTATTTTTATAGCCCGATTGGCTAACCGAGCTAAATTTTTTTTGGTAGATTATTCATTTCAGTATTGCTGCGTTGAACGTTTCTGGTTTTGTATACGATGGAGCTTTATTGGCATGAGCCTTAAGTGCAATGGTTACGACGTTGGATTAGCTGGAGATTCAATGTACTTTATTTTGGATGATTCAATTAAATTGAGAGTAAGGGTCTTCAAATGCATGTGCGTGTGTGAGCGCGCATGTTGCAGCTCTCAAAGCAGAAGCTCCTCTAATCGAGTTAGCTGTGATAACAGGAGTGGCAGCTGGCTTTCCAGGAATATACTCTCCTACTGAGCATGTACTGCCTGCAAGTAGATTCCACTCACACACACACACAAATAAACATGCACATACACACGCAATTGCAACCAGCGTGACCTACCTTTCTGTTTCCTGGGTTTTAAAAAATGCATGCGTGGTGATGTGGGTGTTTCGACAGTTGATGCAAAATGCATGTACACATACTGAGACAAGCTTATTAACACAATCTGTAAATTCCCACACCAGCTTCCCCATCTCTCTCTTGCTCTGGACCACACACACACACAGTTTGTGAGTGTTGTTAGCTCCATGAGACATTTAGGTAGGTCAGTAGGTGAATGAGGCTTTCATTGTCTGGCCACCATGTTGGGTTAACTGTGCATCACACTAACCTTAAAAGCTCTCTTAGCCACATAATGGCCTATTTCCACTGTCCGAACTCAATGACCTGTGCCAAAGTGTTGTTGTTGTGTTCATCAGTTCTGATAATGTTTGACACATGATTTAGATACAGACCTCAGAAGCGATACCTAGGCTACTTGAGGTGTGACTTCTATGTCTCATGTCATAATCTCAGGTATTTATTTATTCTTTTTTTACAGCCCTGAAAAATATTCTAGAAAGATACAGTATCACTTCAACAGCCCGTTGGTCCAGCAGTAATAACCTACTCCCTTTTCCCAAAATGCTTTTTAAAAATGGTGGTTATGGGATAAGTTATTCTACACAGTAAGGTTGCTTGTGAATGAAAATCATGCAGACACACATTTAAAACTGGCCTAAATAGTCCTTTTGTATTCCCTTATTAAAGTTGTTGATGTCATCCTTGTAAGACAACGGAATGTTATTTGAAAATTGCTCATATTTGCTGCAACACATTCACTAAACTAAGTATGGTGGACACACAAAACAATACTGATGTCACAGCTTTCACAGGGTTCAGGTATGTAAGGTTCTATTTGGAAATACATACGGACACACATACACACAGGCTCTTTCCATAGTATGGCATGTATGCAGTCAACACTGCTGTCAAATATATTTCCAAATATGTCACTATCACCTTCAAGAATAATGACTACAACCTAAAATAATTTAACATGTGTTAAGGACACAGACATTACAGTGTGGCAGTAAAAGGTATCAGTATAGCGTCACGCTGTACTGTCTGTGTCCCTTAGTATACTGCATCACTATACTGTATCAGTATTGCTCTATATCGCCACCTATTGAATCCTCCTTGGACATACTATACATACACAAACACACTGGATATACAGTATATTCCTTTCACTGCAGCGTGTCCATGGGTTTATTAAGGCCAATCATCTCTGTGTGTGTAATTGTTTACACAAGGCACAGTAAGAACATTATTGTACATGTGCAAAAATTATGTGACGTGTGTACATATTTCATAATACTATTAGAGAGCAGTCCACACAGAAGTCGAAACAAGTTAACTGTGAAAATCTATTCTGTAACTAAAGTAGAATTTGTCTTACTCGCCAGATAACCATAATCAGTTGCCATGAAACACACACACTGAAATATACAATAATCCTTTCTGTGGTGTGAAATGTTTAAATGTTGCTTCTACCTTGTACGTTTTACACTTACAGGGACAGTGAAGTCTATTCAGAGGAAACATAAAAGATTATTCATTACAGCTGTTGGTTTGCCTGTGTAGAAAATGCAGAGCGTGCATTTGATACTTTGATCAAAGTTAATCATCACTGCTCTTTCAGACAGTCACATACATTTGGAGGAATGGGATTCATATGCAAGGTTGTCAGGTTGGATAAGTGGTCAGCCATGCTGATCTACAAATGGACAACGTTTGGTCTTTTTTGAGTTGTTTTGTAACATTTTCATGTGTGTAGCATGTAGAACACAGAAGGCGTTGGCTCCAGTGGCTTAAAAGTGGACTATGCTGTGTAAGTTCAATACAAATTTAACTTGAAATCCTAACATTGTGTCAGGCATTTCCAGTTTTCTCTGGTTTCCCTTTGCATCAGCCGCCTTGACCGGACATAAATACCTCCGATTGATCTATAGTACAGTATACATCACTGTAAGGCCAATCAAAGTCATATCAATTCAAAAGCACCTCTGCATTACTGTATCACCGTTCAGCTGTATATGAAACAGGGACAAAGGGACAGACATCACTTCAGCACGGTGAAAGCGCAGCCTTCACTCGATTCAAGCAAGAGCATGCAAAAATAAAAGGCTTCGAGCTCTAGTTTCACATCTGATCTATAGGATCCCTCTCTTCGAGCTGCTGTCTCTCACTCTCTCCTCCTCTGCAGCCTCCCTCTCTCCCTTTGCTGGCCTCTCACACACAAAGGCAGGGGGAGGCAGAGGTGGAGGAGGAGGGAGGGGGAAGAAGGCACAAAGGGGCTTGGAGCTGTGGGTTTGCCCTGGGGAGAGGGAGGTAGACGGGGTGGATGAGGGGGTAACAGGGGGTCAAAGGGGGGCCACAGGGGTGTAGAGGGCTGGGGCGGGTAGAAACCTGAGAGTCAGAAAGCCAGAACAGGAGCTGGGGTAGAAAGATGGGGAGCAATGGTGGGAAGGGAAGGGTCTGAGGGTGAGAGAGCACCACACAAGGCAGCTTATAGCTGCAGTGATTTTTTGTTTCCACTTTGAAGGGGCTGCGCTGGCAGTGGATTTGTTCAAGAAAGGGATTTGGTTTGGGAGCTGCACATCCGCTATCTACCAAAGCCCGTGTAAGCGTCTTTATGTCTTTTTTTAGGCCGATAGTGTTCACGTCTTCTGCCCTCTTTCACACAACATGTTTCAGACATTCCAGACAGAGAAATGATCCTGAACTTCCTACAGTGGTGGATTTTTCTTGACTACAGCAAATCTCTGAAAAAGCTAGTGGGGAAACTGGTTTGTCAACTGGACAACATGACTGATCAAGTGATATTTGAGAAAACTTAAAGATGATCACCTCCCGGGTGTTAATTTGTGAATAACTCCGCTAGATTAGCCAGCGCACTGCACATTGTGGAAGTCACAGCCAGAGAGCTGTTTTCTCTGAAATCATGTCCTTTATTGTGACTTTCATTTAGATCTTTTAGCTGCTGTGCTGCAGGTAAACCCAAAACCAAATTTCAAGACTGCATCCTGTGGAAGTTGCAAACACGCACATATTCTGAGTCTGCCATCGGCGGAATCAATTACTCCATCTTGATATCTTGTCACTGTACTCTGTATGACTGACGTCCTCATGATTTTGGTGTTAATAACAAATCCTGCTTTCAGAAGGGATCAGACATTTAGGGTTTACGGTCTCTCGCGCTCCAAGCCAACTTCAAAGACGCAGTGCCAACATGACAGACGGCTGCTTTGCTTCAAGTCACTTCGCCGCATTCTTGTAGAAGATGCGTTTGAACACACCACAAATACCACAACCAGCTTCCATCTGGTTACTGACATGCATGCGTGCTCTGTGCAAGCCTTAGAAGAAATAATGAGTCAGTAGTTTGTATTTGTCTTGTTTTTCTCTCTGTAATGTTGTTTTTGAATAAAAAGCCAGCCATTTTTGACCCACTATGAACATAATTAAACAGTTCATATGCTCAGAAGATAAAACGAGAAGGTCCGAGAAACTTTACAAGGGAGCTAGCACTATGCAGCATAACATTATTCATATAGTCTCAGTCTTTCGGTCACACACGCACACAAACAGAAGAAAAGAAAAACACACATCAGGTGACGTTCGTCCACACATTGCCCAAAGGCGTAAGATGGCAGACTGTTGGCTTTATGCATCAGGGCCCTTATATGACTTCAGGCTTTGTGCAACACTCCTTCCTTAGTGTAGAGACAAGGTACAATCAATGTATGTGTCAGGAAAATCCTTTTTGTATGTATTTCTACAACTATGGATCACCGACTACATTTACATTCAAAATCACTATTATTCCAAATATAACAATATTTTCAATTTGATACAGGTTATAGAACAGCAATTGGGACTTTGAATATATAATTTTCAGATTAAGACATGTGGGATATGCCAGTATTATTTGGGTTTTAGGAGCATCCTGTTAGGCCACCCCATTGAGGCGCATTCGGAGTATATGCGCCTCCATAGGGTTTTTTTCCACCGTTTGCGACACCCGGCCTCTTGCCCATTTACTGTCAGCTCTGTGCCGCTCTGTCAGCTCGATGCATGCACAGACGAAAAGCCCACATTTGAGGTGGGAAGGAGAAACACACCTACTTTGAAACATTGGGAAAGACTTGAATATAAACAGGCTGTTGGAATATTCTCTCTCATTAACCATGTAAACAGCTTAGTAGGAATATGACCTTTTTCTGGCATATTTTTCTGGCCTTCTGGTATGTTTGTAACAGTATTACTTACTATGTTACTTTTGTTTTCCTTGTAATATCACAGCTCTGCCCATTTATAGATTTGATATTTAATAAGGATGTTTGGAGGTGATAGTGGCATATTAAAAAACACAACGCAGCAGCTTTTATACCAATGCACCCCCTCCCACATCACCACACACCTCATTCCCTCCACTTGCTTCATTTACCACAACCTCACACTAATGTTGCACCATCTAACCTCCCTAACTGCCTCCAAAACCACCGTGGGGCCTCAAGACGCAGGTGCAGGCATCGACAATAACGGACAATAAACGGACACCAGAATACATCCATAGCTGAACTACTAAAACACATAGTCACGCACTCATTTGGTGGGTGAGCCAACACACACGCCCTGCAAACACACATGCGCACAAATGCACAGCATACCAAGCAAGGCCCGTGACTGCTGGGTAAGGCAGGCTGAACAACAAGCACAGCAGAGGATAGGAGACATTGGCGGGCATCTTCCTCTGTCACACTAAGCACACAGAGCCAACGGAGAGAGCGAACATGAGAACAAGCACACGCACACAAACCCGATGCCTCCTTCGCAGGACAGTTATATAACCAGCTAACCAGCTAGGCAGAGGAGCTCATTACATCTTTCCATTCTTAACATCTTGAGCTCTATTTGTTCTTAACTCCCTGCCTTCCTGTTCTTCTATTCAGTACCCGTTTCCTTTACATGGACTCAGCATTTCTTGAATGAGATTTTTTCCCCTGCCAGCTGTTGTTGAGATGCATTAAAAGCCCTTTGATTGCATAAATGAGACTGTTAAAAGCTTTAATAGGGAGAACGTGGTAATACGCCCTCACAGACCTCCAGGAGGTGGATGATGTCAGCTCCACCTCTCCTCCTTCCCTCCCTACGCCACTCCTCCGTCGATGACACCGCTGATGATTTCAGAGGATGACGACGATGAAGAGGAGTCTCTCACTGCCTCTCTTTTCTGTCCTTCTCCTCACCCACTGCTTCCTGCCTCCCCCTCTGTGCATCCTGAGTCAGCTCTCACCAACTCTCTCTCTCTCTACATCCTGCTCAAATCTGTAATCATTTGAACTAACTGCATTTTTCTTTGCCCTTCATTCTCAGGGTCTGAGGTCACACATGTGTAGATGGTTTTTATTCAACATCAGGTAACAGCAGCGGATAGCGGGGGACCGAGAGAACGAAGACAAGTGTGTTGTTGTTATGAGAACCGATATAATGCCCACACTTCTTTATTACTGCTGTGACAGATTGAAATTAGAATGAAATAAATAAGATGAATTTTCTTACCAACTGTTAGAACACCACTGAATGCTCTAAGAGCACAAGTCCTTTTCTGCGCGGCCTCCACAGGGTGTGTGGCACATGCGGATGGCACATGGGGATTAGAGCATTTAGAAGAAAGGAGGAGGAGAAGGAAGAGAAGTAGGAGGAGGAGGAGGTGGTTGATGATTTAGACAGAGCAGATGGGAAAAACAGATGCCAACTCCTAATGTCCTGTCCAATGCCCTGCACTGAACGCTCATAAACTGTCATGTTTATGCTCATAATGTAAACTGGACAGTGGGCGATACTGGCACTCATGAGGCCAGTGAAGTGCAACTCATATTTCAATGTTCCCTTTTAACTTAAATTTATCAGCAAATGTAATGTTCCACCAAATCAGATTCAAATATTTTTTGAAAACCGTCACTTTATTTCTCTCATATCAAGGCCACCCCGATTTCTTACAATTTAATTTGTGGGTTCCTCCCTCTGTCAACATCTGCAGGGCAATATCAATTCCTACCTGCTCTGAAAAGCTAAATTGTGCAGCGGAACATATGCTACTTATGTACCACATCTTAAACTAGATCCCTGTGCAAATAAAGCGTCTGACACAACTGGTCCCAGGTGCAGCATATGGAATTATTTCACTTACAAAACCCTGGTGTAAAAGATGCTGCCAAGCTGTGCAAGTCAAGTACGGTGACATCAGCATAGCTTTAGATTTATTATTAGTATTAAAGTTGACTTTCTGGAATCGTAACAACACTAGGGGGAATGTCACACAAAGGGGCTGTGAATCAAACCTACACCATTTAATGAACATAATAAGCGACATATCAGGATACAGTACTAGCCTTGTGGCACACAGCTAATGTTTATCTCTGTAGCAGTGTATAAAAAAGCTACAAGCTATGATGACAGTCGATGAGATGCACAATGACACTCAAACCCAAAGGGAAGGTGACATAAGGCACCATGTGTCCACACGTGTGTGTCTCAGAGACAGATGCAAGCTGATTGCTGCCAGCGCTCACAGTTACAGTTTTACCAGGAAATGTACAGTAACTCTCATTCTCTCTCGAACATAAACACATTCAACATGGCAGTGAAACAGATAAGGCATGGCCTCCACTAAACAAATGACCACAAGCTGTTTGTGTATGCGGCAGGCACCAATAGGTGCAATAGGACAAATAGGACAAAAAAATCATGCTGGATATCTATACTGATATGGACTGGGTAATGTCTTAGGAATGAAAGGATGCCACATCATTTGATGGAAATGAAAATTATCAACTTACAGAGGGCTGAATTCATAATTCAGACATCATGTCCCAGAGGTGTTCTATTGGATTTAGGTCAGGCGAGCATGGGGGCCAGTCAGTGGTATCAATTCCTTCATCCTCCAGGAACTGCCTGCATACTCTCGCCACATGCATTGTCGTGCACCAGGAGAAACCCAGGACCCACTGCACCAGCGTAGGGTCTGACAATGGGTCCATGGATTTCATTCTGATACCTACTGGCAGTCAGGGTGCCGTTGTCTAGCCTGTAGAGGTCTGTGCGACCCTTTCACGTCTGTCACATGTGCTCAGGGTGAACCTGCTCTCATCTGTGAAAAGCCCACCAGAGGATGTCGGGCCCTCAGGCCTCCCTCCTGAAGTCTGTTTCTGATTGTTTGGTCAGAAACATTCACACCAGTGGCCTGCTGGAGGTCATTTTGCAGGACTTTGGCAGTGCTCATCCTGTTCCGCCTGGCACAAAGGAGCAGATACCGGCCCTGCTGCTGGGTTAAGGACCTTCTACGGCCCTGTCCAACTCCCCTAGAGTAACTGCCTGTCTCTTGGAATCTCCTCCATGCTCTCAAGACTGTGCTGGGAGACACAGCAAACCTTCTGGCAATGGCACGTATTGCTGTGCCATCCTGGAGGAGCTGGACTGCCTGTGCAGCCTCTGTAGGGTCCAGGTCTCGCCTCATGCTACCAGTAGTGACACTGACCCTAGCCAAATGCAAAACTGGTGAAAACAGTCAGAAAAGATGAGGAGGGGAATAAATGTCAGTAGCTTGAACCTGTAAAACATTCCTGTTTTGGGGGTCGTCTCATTGTTGCCCCTCTAGTGCACCTGCTAATTTCATTAACACCAAAGCAGCTGAAACTAATTACTTAACTGACCAGATCAATATTCCAGACGTTTAACTGACTTGATGCTATACTCTGCTTAAAAAGTGTTCCTTTCATTCTTTTGAGCAGTATAAATACGCATACAAAATGTCAAATGCAAAGTAGAGCTACTTGATTTATTACATTTATATTGTACCTGCATTTTAAAACTAGAAATAGTATTGGACAAAGGTTGAGAAATAAAACTTCCATCGTTACGGCCCATCTTATTCTTTTTCAAACAATAACTCCTCCTGCTAGCGTCCTTTATTAGAGAGAAGCTTGCATATGTACAGTATGTGCCTACAAGCATAAGGTGTCTGCTTGGTCTTAAGCAGCAGGAGTGTGTGTATATGCGCATGTGCATTCGTGTATAATGGATCTGATTCATGGCCAGCTGTAAATGTATGTAATAAAGCTGAGCAGGCTAAGTGATGGAAAACCCCAGGTGTGTGAGGCTCGGCAGGGTCCTGGGAGACGCTGGCATTACAGAGGGAGAGGGAGAGTGTGTGTGTGTGTGTGTGTGTCTATGTCCCTAAGAGGGAGATCAAAACAGTGAGTGAGAAGGGTGTGGGGGTGTTTGAGGACTGTGTGTGAAAATGAAACAGAGCTGGTGTTAGATTAGGTGTGTATACACCTAAGCATGTTATATACACACAGTGGTGTGTATAAACCTAAGCAAGGGTGCTGAATGTGTACAGCTCAATTGAAGTGCGGCCTCTGGCCCGAGTCCCAATCAATTTAGTAGCTGTGGTGAAAATGGCAACTCCTCCACCAAAACAGACAAAGGCTCTAATCTGCAAAAGGCCGAGGTACATTTTGAACATTTCAAACTACAATTGTCAGTAAGTCATGAATTGAATCCAACATTGCGTTGCACAAAGGCAGAGTGGCAGCTGGAATCAAACTGGTTCGTGACATATAATGTTCGAGCAAGCAAACAGCAGGCAGCACAATCAGAAAATAGAAGGAAATGGGTTGGGGCTGCCCATTTTAAATGTGTGGGGTCAGCAAAGTAAATGTAGCAAACCTCAAAACAAATCATCAACGATTCGGATTCAATTCACGTAAGGTACATACGGTCACAGAGGTAGCCTCTATAGACCAAACACACCTCAGATGTCAACACTGCCAGCCGTATTACAGATAGAATGGGTAAAAACTATAAGTGCAAAACTATTGGAAATTCCTCTCTAATGGTAGCAATTGAAGTGGATTTTCATCCTTTCAGGAGAAAAGGAGCCCAAGTCTCTAAAGAATGCTTTCTTTGATGAAAGGGTAAGGAAAGGGTAAGGAAAGCTGAGTTGAACTAACTACACAGTATCAGAGATTGCGCATGAACGTATTGTACCCATTTTCTGGATACATCAACACATTTGAGCTAGGCGAACACTTCATTGTTGTAAAAGCTGCTCAGACAAACACGTCTACTGGACAGACAAAACAGGGAAGGTCACTGCAGGCAGGTCAAAGTTCTGGGTAAAAGGTCAAATGTCCTACCTGGGCAGGTGGGTGCTTGCTTGCTGCAAAATGCGGATGGCTCCCCTGCAGGAAAAAAAAAAAAACCACACGTAAACAACCTGTCTGATATGGATCAGTTGTCGGCTGCAAGTCTGTTGCGGGAAAACTTGAAATGTTCGGGAAATTGTGACGCTGACCCTGTGATGTGCTGTGAAATAAATACAAGATCAAAGGCACCAAAAGGAATTGAAAAATAAAACTGTAGAGGGTTTTAACATTCAGTTAATGCAACACCATGGTGAAATGACCCAGTCGGTTTCCACCCTAATTAACACACCTAAAAATGTAAAAAAAAAAAAAAAAAGAAATTCAAGGACCATGTCAAGGAAGGACTGTGAATGTGCTCTTAAATACAATCATGTATTAAAACATTAGTTGGCTATGTCCATCTCACCATCACTAAGGGGTGGCATCACCATTCCCAGACTGTGCCGTCCATCTTGACAGGCTGTGCTGGAGATTTAGCGTTTGCTCAGTCTTGCCTACAGTAGGTGAAGTGAAGTAAGGCATTTCACTCATGGCTTCAGTCAGGCGCTGGCGGTTCTTCAAACACAGCACAACAACGCATGGCCATGCTCCTCGCTGCTTTTCTGTGAATGGGAATATATATACACACATATAAATATATATTATACTTTTTGTTCAGGGATTAAAAACAAAAAATTAGGAAGTAATCAAGTAGATCTCATGGATATGGAAAAGTACTCAAGAGTACGTTTGCCGTTTAGGTCATAAAACTGCACAACTGCACCGTATTTTGTGGTTTTATTTACTGGTCAAATTCAGACAAGTTAACAACATATTCTCACCACTGTACTGTGAGAGATTAGCAGCTGTTCACAAAAGACATACATGGAGCAGGGTTGGACTGTGGAGGTGTCGCCATCTGGGGGGGATATGCATTCTTGCACTTTGTGCAGTTAATATAGCTGGATGGACTATAGATATCTAAAATTCAATTGTGACTAGTCAAAATTAAATTATTGATATGTCGGCTTGGAATTGTAACTAGTAAGAAAGTAATTTTAGATATCTAGATTTGAATTTCAGATATCTAGAATTACATTTCAGATATCTGAAATAATATTGCAACTAGTGAAAATTATATTCTTACAAGTAACAATTATATTTAAGATATCTACAATTCTCTTTAAAACTAGTCAAAATTGAATTTCAGATAACAAAAAAGGAATTTCCACTAGTCAAAAAATGTCATTGTAGATATCTTCAATGAGGTATCTCACATATCCGAAATCAATATGGTAATTTTGACTAACGACCCGTTTTACTCTGCCTCTGATTGGCTTACCCTCATGCCAACCAACAAAGCAACGAGTACTGGCCAATCAGAGGCAGAATAGGGCGGGTCATAAGTTTTCCACACCAG
>JAVQJF010127029.1:0-16775 GCA_036023855.1 Gadopsis marmoratus | reverse complement strand
TTCTCCCACATTCAACACACGTACAAATACTGTGCACTTTCTGGATAATTCCTGGAAAATAATGGGGGGGGGGGACTCACTCATCAAATCCGACTGTTTTATTTTAAGACACATTATATTTCTAAACTGATTGATGTTTCGCAGTGTAGACTTCACGCAATTAGGCCCGCGTCTAATCTTTTTTAATTCGGCTGCCACGCTGTTGGCTGACCCGGGATTGGGGGGGGGGGGAGACGAAAAAAAAATAGGGGGCAGCGAGCTTCCAGGTCCACAAAAGCGCAACAACAAAAAAAAAAATAATAATACAGGATCATCAAATAGGACAGACGTGCTTTCAGGTTTTGAAAGGGACAGGAAGCTGGAGGATTTGGTCCGACCCCTGCATGGTGACAGAGCTGATATTTTGGAGACCCCCATTCATCTGGAGGGAGGAGGGATGTGTGAGAGAGAGAGGGTGGGGTGGGGTGGGGTGGGGGTGTGGTGGGCTGGGTGGAGAGGAGAGGAGAGATGGGGGGGCTCATAGGGTGCATCTGCAGAGGTCCCACCGCCCTCTGATCTGTGAGCAGGCACACATCACGGCGTCCATTCACAAATCCTCCTTCTGCGCGTCACCTTTTGTAGTACTCCATAGTACCGAGCGCTGGTGACGTGTAAGACAATCCTACCAAGGATAATACAGACAGGAGAAATAGGTTATAGCAACTCAAGGACAGGGCACATGCGCACAATGCATGCGGTTTATTATAGTAGCAGGGTTTTGTGTGTGTGTGTGTGTGTGTGTGTGTGTGCGTGTGTGTGTGTGTGTGTGTGGAGGAGGAAGGGGAGGGGGAGGAGGGGGGGTGTAGAGCTATAAGTGAAAATGAAATAGAGGCAGTTGCCGGATATATAGGCTGCATAGATACAAAAAAATAAATAAAATCAGGCGTTCAAACAGCCTTTTCTTCCAGGAACAGGGAATATTAAGCCCTCGTCCAGAGTCTGGGGGAAAGAAAACTGAAGCATTAACTTATTTAGTAGAACCTGGCAGACATGACGTGCGGTGATCAATGCGTCCTGAGTCCATAAACGAGAACAGAATATATTCATGCCAAGTGATAATTTCATCTGGCCGCTTTAACCACAAAGGCCTGCACTTTGAGAATAGTAAGGACACGTGATGGCAAATTAACAATGAAGGGATCGAGTATTTTCTAAAACCTCAGCCCATCACATCATCGATTCGGGGCTTCGACGTGGGCCTGCTGGACTGCTGTGGAGAGAAATCCCAAATATCGCTTGAATGTGAAAACTGTGCATTTGTGTTCAACACGTGAAAAGGATGGCAGGGCATGGGGCTTCGATTCTGGGGTTTTTTGGGTTTTTTTTTTGGTTATAATAACCAGGAAGAGCTGCAACACCGGTTGAGTTTGTGTTTTATCATAACTGTGCAAACGCAGCACACGCGCAAGGTTTAAATAAAAAGTGCCCATAACGCTGGTATTGCAGACGCGATTGGTGGTTTTTGATCATTTTTTTGCGAGCAAGGAAAAACAAAAAAATACTAATCACATTGTGGTTCCGTGCATCCATTTCACCGCGCCTGCACAGACAGGGGGAAAGGTATCACACGCAAAAAACACTATGTTCAAGGGTGAGCTGCCACCATACAAGCTTCCTCTTAAAAACGTTTCCATCCGTTTTAATCAATAGTTTAATAAACAACAAACATCCTAAAGACTGAATGTGGAGGGGCTGCACTGTATAAAGCAAACCAACAGCCGACAAAGAGCAAGACAATAAAACAAAGCAAGCGTGGCACCAAAAACCCAGCCAGCAGCCTCACCAACACCTCCACGTGAGTCGATTAGTGGCTGACTTCACGTGGAAATTAAATACTTTAATGAATAAAATAAAATAAAAAAAAAACCCAACAATGTCACAATATGCTAAACAGCCGAGTACTACAGAACTATGTTAACCCTTAAACACCCGGGACTAACTGTCCAGGAGCGAGCAGGGGAAGCAAACTCACACGTGAAAGCAGCAGAGATCTCCAGCACGCAAAGGCAACACGTAGCGACGACGATGATGATGATGAGGAGGAGACACATGGCTGATCCCCAACAGCGTCCACCACAGACCCAAAGCAGGTCCAACCTCGGGACACAGCAGCGTCTTGTACGAAGTATCCGCTGCAGACACACACTTAAAGTCCTTTTTGAGTGTTAAAAGCTTGTTTTTATCCGCCCCCCCCCCCCCAGATGACCTCTGCACACTGGCGTTTCACCCATTTTCGAGTTTTGTCCTGAAACCGTGTGCGTGACCGTCTCCAGTCCCTCCATCGCTGAGGCCCGGATCAGTGTCACCTTTTGCTGTGGGGGCAGAAGGTTCCAGGGCTTAACGGCGGGCTGGCGTGTTAAAAAAAAAAAAAAAAGTGTATTTCTTTGTTTTGTGTTTTCAGTACACACGCGCGCGCACACACACGCGCTTATTGGGATTCGGTGTCACTTCCTCCAGACGCCCCCTGTTCTTGCCGTGAGGTTAGAGGCCCAGGCGGCCGCGGCCCGTCTGCGCCTCCCGTCTGCGCCTCCCATTGTCTGCGCAGCGTCAACCTGCGCTTCCCCTCAGCGAGAAACAACCGCAGCGTGAGAGGCGGCCTGTCCCACTACTGCAGCCGCTCCCAGCGACGCCTTCTGCGGCCGCCGTGAGCGCTCGGACTGCCGGGACTCGGGGCGTTCAGGTGGATTTTGGGGGATTGCGACAACGCAGCATCAGACGGCAAATAATTCACTTTTTGCATCTGCATGCGCGCGCGCGAGCTGCCACGCGTTTGAACGCCCCCCCAAACACTTTTTAAGGTAATAAAGACTTCAGTGCAATCGCTGTGCGCGTTGCACACAGCCTGAGTTTCACACGTGGAAAGCCCCCCCCCCAAAAACCAAAGGTAGGACGGGCTTAGCCTCGAGCTCGCGCTGCACAGGACGCGTCACGCGGCAGGGTGTTTTGGTGCATCCTGAACGTGCACGTAGGTGATCTGGCACATTATTATAACGGCCGATCCTGCAGCCACGTCACATTATGCAACAGAATGTGTTGATTTTCGAAAACGTGAAACCGAAAAAAAAAAAAAAAAACAGATCTAGAGCAAGAGGCTGTGCCTGACTGCAGCAATACAAACAGATCCCCACTCAGTCTCAGTCCTCAGCTGCTCCTGGTCCTGGTCCTGGGAGGAGAAACGCAAACTTAGTGCCGGTCAACAAAGTTGCTCAAAGTTTCGTGTTTGGCGGCTCGGCACCCTGAGCGCCGCGCACAGGACAGTCCGTCTGCATCACCGGCTCCTTTTTAAAGGGATATGGACCCGGTTCTCGGTCGACAAGCAGCGTTACGACAGAACATCAAAAACACTTAATAACACTGGATTCAGACGGGGGGAGGGGGGGGCTCTTTGGCACGTCACGTTTCAGTTTAGATGCGTCCTGTTTGTTATGAGGCGACTGGAAGCAACATGTCACATCAGAGCAGCACGACTGTGTTGCTGCCTAAAAAACGGGGGGAGGTTAAATGTGCTAAATTCGGTTTTAGGGAGAAATGTCGTCACCCACACCCTCGGTTCCAAATGTGTGCGTGCAGCAGTTCGGTTTTGCGCATTTGAGCCTGGACAAAGTTAAAAGTTACTCCGAGTCCAGCTGACAGGTGTTGGAATAACCAGATATATTGTGAGCAGAGATGAGTGTTTTCAGTGTCGTCGAAAGGCGGATTTTTCCCCAGATAATATTAAAACACATGTTGCCTCAAAAGATTTATTTACTATTCCCATGTCACGGATCCCCGCTACAGGCCATTTGACGCTATTTTGATAGTTTTATTTTTTATTTGTAATCGCATTTGCCTTTAACATGAGCAGAGTTTTAGTTCTTGTTTTTGAATTAAACCGCATTGACCCGATTGTGTCTACAAAGTGTCGAGAATCTAACTTCTTTACACCCAAGATACGTTGCAGTGCATTAAAATGTAGTAAAAAAATTTACTATTCGTCATTTTATTGGGAATCCCTCCCTGCCCTGCATGCGAGGAACTCCGGGGGTCCCCACAACCCAATTTGACAAGCAATGCTTCAACACCCCCCTTTTTCTTTTTTTTTAATAAATACACAAACAAGGTGGACGCGCATCGCGGTTTTCTCCTTCTGCAAAGTAAAACTGCAAAAAAAAAAAAAAGAAAAAAAAAGAAAAACAAACGCAGATGCATTATTGGGAGGATCTGGGAGCATGCGATGGATTTAAATTAGGCTCCTCCGCCAGTCCGGGACTCGTTCCCTTCACTAAGGCGAAGGATGGGCGTTTGTGGCGCCGCTGCGCTGGAGTCTGCGTCACGTGGCCGGGTTTCTGCCACCCGATTGGCCCAAGGCACGTGTCTGGGAGGACGGTGGGAAAGCGTCACTCGGGGGGGGGGCTCGCGTTGAAAATAAGAGCAAAACTCCAGAGTGAGAGTATTAGAGCATCAGTTTAGGAGCCTCTTTATTTGCCCTTAGTTTAGTTTAGGCGTAGCATCACTGAGCACACTGCGATCGGATAACCGCTAATTGGATGGTGCGCAAATGGCAGCACATGTTTTAGCTCCACGATAATCAGCTGTAACCCGAGAGTGAGGGAATATATGTGCAAAAGTATGCTTTTCTCAGAGGACACTATCGCAAGGCTCTGCATGGTGTCCGAGGCACTCACTAGAATTTGAGTTTTTATTTTTTTTTTATTTATTTATTTTTTCCCCCCTCCCCATTTTACGCGTGCAGGTTTTTCTTTGTTTTGGTTTTTTTGTTTTGTTTTGTTTTGGTTGTGGCAGTTTAATTTCCCCGAAGTTTCTTTGCGAATTTGACTGCAGCAGCAGCAGAGAGAGAGAGAGAGAGAGAGACAGAGAGAGAGAGAGAGAGAGACAGAGAGACAGAGCGATAAAGGGGTTAAAGAGCGTAAAGCGGTGGAAAGTGAATCAGTATGGAAGAAAATGATCACGGCGACAGAGACGCGGTGGAGCGGCAGGAGTCGGCGGATGAATCGAACAGAGCCATCCTGCCCCTCCTGCAGGCGCCGGGGAACCTGCAGATCCCTCACCGGGTCACCAATTTCTTCATCGACAACATCCTGCGGCCGGACTTCGGCCGGAAAAAGGACGCGGGCGCAAACCGCGACGAGAGTAGCCTCGCATCGCGGGAGAGCCACGACAGCCCCGCCGCCCCGCACACAGAGCCGGTGCCGGCGGAGGGGACCTCCACTCCGCACACGGTTACGGGGACCAAGAAGCCCGCTATAGCCGCCGAGGAGCCCCTGAAGCCCCGCGGGGACAACGGAGACCAGTGCCTAAGCTCAGACTCGGACAGTTCCCAAGCCAGCTCGAACCCAGGCCAGTCTCAGCCCATGCTGTGGCCGGCCTGGGTCTACTGCACCAGATACTCGGACAGGCCTTCCTCAGGTTGGTGGCACCGTGCATGCGTCTTCCTCTCCGCCGTATAGCCTGAAACACCCCGTAACACTGACCCCGGATGCCTCGACCGACTTCTCTCGCGTGGCGAGCAGAGCGAACTGTGAATTTACTGGATATATAAATTTGACTATTTTAGAAATATTATTGAACTCAAAAAACCACAAATCCCGCGGCAGACCGCACGGAGAAGCGTGCCCCTCCGCACAATGCAGTAACAAAAAAGAAAGGAAAAAAAAAGAAACCCCACGTAAAAACCTAATTAAAATGTGGCCGACTTCGGAACGCAAACGAGAAAAGAGGAGAAAATACAACAAACCCACTTATTGTAAACAGTAAAACTTGCCTTAGAATCTCGATATTTTAAACAGCTCTCCAACATACACGGGCACATAAATAAAACTGCCAGCACGCGCAGATTATTTATGCACTAAAATGTTCCCATTCCTCCGGTTATGAATATGATAATAGTGGGGTCCTACATATACTAACCATAAGCGCGCTGACAGGCTGCAGGTCTCCAAGAGCACCTGCAGGTCTGCAAAATAACATTTGGCGGTCTGGCCAAAGCTGTTTTGGCCCCTAAAGCGTTAGGCCAGTTGTGTTTGGGCTGGATTAAATATGCACCCGCTCTCACAATGGACGCTCCCATGCAGGAGCAGGTCAGCAGCGAGTTTGTGCTTATTGTTCCCAATCTATATTCATAAGGAATCCCACGCCACAACTTCTCAGCCTGCAGTAAGCTTAACATCCAGAGTATTTATCTTAGTATCCACCAAAAAGCGTATGCAACTTGTGCTCATGCATGATGTAACGCCGTGTGCAGCGGCGTGGGCGACTACTACGAGTTGTAGCTGCACAGTGTTTTTTTCATACACACTCGAGCTGATTCATCAGTATAGCGGCTCGGCCTGCATTGTGTCGCTGCACTAATGTTCTCCGCGCTGTTCGGAGGAGGGGTTCAAAGCACTCAGTCCAGAGCTCCGCCGAAAAGGCCCCTCTGTCCAGGCGGAACACTAACGTGCGCATCCAGTGCGCGCTGCTCGGATTCTGTTCACGTTCGCCCATTCAGGAGCTTTTCAAGTGGCCCGCAAAAACAAAAAACAAAAACAACAACAACAAAAAAAAAAAAAAAACACGCAGATGCAAAGTAGCTGCGCTGGAACGAAACCCTGCACTTCAAGCTCACCTGCCGAACAGGCTGAGACGTGACGTTTCTCCTGCGTTGTCGTGTTGGTTGATAATTCCTTATTATTACTACAGATAGTGTCAGTGTGTGTGTGTGTGTGTGTGTGTGTGTGTGTGTGCGTGTGTGCGTGTGTCAGCGAGGGATAGAAACAGGGAGGGAGGGGAGGGTGTTGCTTCTTGGGTGTTTTTCTTCAGTGGACGTGTAGAACATTTCACAATCAGATCTCCTCGTTTTGCCAAAGTTTGCCAAAAATGCATTAGAGAATCAATCAAACTTATTTTTGAGTGTATGTGTGTGTGTGTGTTGGGGGGGGGAGGGCTGAGCAGCCATTTGTTTACTTGTGTCTCCATTTTGGAAAGATTAAAATAAGTTACAAAAACCTACATTTTCTTCCCAAATAGACTTTTGCTCACCTGTTGTAGATAAACAGGAGGCTCACCCCGGAAGCCAAAGTACAATTGTATGCTGGTTATACGTTTGCTGCGTGACGTCAAAACATAACAATGTGTTCTATTTTCATTTATAAAGAAGCTTATGAAGCCATTTGCCTGATTATCGCTGCTGTCAAACTGTCCCTCTCTTTCCATTATTATTGGGGTTTTTTTGGCTTGTTGTTCGTAACTCGTTGTTTTTTCATGCGTGTCCGCACCGCAGGGCCAAGATCCCGCAAACCAAAGAAGAAATCGACCAGCAGCAAAGAGGACAAGCGACCACGGACGGCCTTCACAGCAGAGCAGCTGCAGAGACTAAAATCGGAGTTCCAGACAAACCGGTATCTGACCGAGCAGAGGCGGCAGAACCTGGCGCAGGAGCTGGGCCTGAACGAGTCCCAGATCAAGATCTGGTTTCAGAACAAGCGGGCCAAAATCAAGAAGGCCACCGGGGCCAAGAACAGTCTGGCCCTGCACCTGATGGCACAGGGACTGTACAATCACGCCACCGTGTCGTCGAAAGACGAGAAATCAGACAGCGACTGATTTCCACAGAAGTCACAGCAGCCTCCTGACGAAAAACAACCTGTAGTAATCCTATGATAGATTTTTTATAGAGACAGCACTGCAAAGCTCTGCCTACAGGAATATTTAATGTTACCGCAGCAGATAAAAATATATACCTTCTATTAGTATCACGATACTCAATGCTGACCCACTACAGATTCACCAAGGGTCCAGGACAACACACAACCTACAGTAAGGTCGCCGGACTGGTCCCTACAGGGATATTTAACAGCACCAGGGCTCTATGGTTTAACTGTAGGACTATTATAGGGATTTTTCGTTATATGGGAGGTTTTGTCAAGCCTACAATGCAATAATTTCATCAAATAAAAAGGGCCAGTGTGTAGAGTATACCAGCATAAATTGTTTTTAAAAACCCCCAGATATTTCTGCAATATCACGTCTATAAAAGATGTTGTATAAAAGGTATGTTTTCATTGTTTGTCGCCCCCACCCCCACAGGAGGTACAAACGCTTACACCCTTCATTTATTATATATATATATATATATATATATCATGATTTTACATTTAAACTATAACTGGCATTTGACGTTTCGATCTGTCAGTGACGTGAACAAACTGAAGTCCAAAGAATATTTTTCTGCTGCATCCAGGCTACTGTGAATTTAAATAAATGCTAACACGGTTTTATTTCCATGCTTGTTGGTTTCCTTGGTTGCGTTTGGTGTAAAAATGGACAGATGGAGGTGTTTGAGTGTCAGTCGCAGAATTTTGATACGTTTTTAAAAAAAAAAAGAAAAAAAAAGAGATTCACAGCAACAGTTTATCATAAGTGATTTTTTCTAACGCCACTTAACTAAAATGCTAAGTTAGGCCTTGCTTAAATGTATGTGGTCGTCTCATAGCCTTTAAACATACCAATGCATCAGTGCAGCTATTATAGTTTTTAAAATAGCAATATAAATCAGTTTTTGTAGCTAAATTAATTGAAGGCTATAATGCTGCCTATAAAGTGACAGAAACAACTCTGTAGCATAAGGACAATGATGACAACCATTTTGCGCACTCTTGAGTATACACTATACATGCAGGTTATTGGATGTTCTTGTTAAATCTTTCTCTATATACAGTTTTATTACATATCCATATATCATAAAAGAAGGCAAATCCATCAGTGACTGTATTACAAATGTTGGAAATCTGTTATCGTTGTTGAAAGGACTTCATATGTGTATTTATATAGATTATATTGAGAAAAAAAAATCTATCCAATGACCAGTGTTGCTTTAGAGTAGATATCTGAGGTGTTTACACTGCTTGTTTATCTTGCAATAACTTCTTTTGGTTTTCTTTTTTTTTTGTGAATGAAAATTAGCTTATGGGGCCTTTGCATGAAAGCTGCAATTTGTTGTACTTGGGCAAATAACTGTGTTTATAAACTTTGGTCTTCATCGACAGACGTATGATCGAGCTAAGTTTTAGACTGTATCCATACCAAATTGTGGACTTTTTGCCTTTCAAAGTGTTTTTGTTGTGTATCTGCAAAAAGTGTGTATGAATTAAAATCCACCAAACAGAAACACACTTTGCCTTAAAGTTCAAGAGTGAACTTTTTATGAAACAGAACTGTGCCGAATCAGAGAAGCAGTATTACTTCAAATGCAGACTATTCAAGTTTAATGCCTTTATGAAAACTGCTGGTACGACATTATGAATTTACTCATCAGCGTATATCTATCTATATATGAACATGTTTAAATAAAATTACAACACAGAGTTGTAGAATACAATGCTATTTTTTATTTTATGTTCGAAGTATTCTTTGGTATAAATGTACATAATTTGTATCCTGTATTAATTGTGTAATTAACTGCCTCCTGAAAACTGCAAAAGAAGAGTAAATAAACCTTGAAGATTATACACAAACAAGTTTCTAGCATCTATGTGAAGCAGAGAGTTCAACTATTTCCATAAAAACAGTAAACATGACTTTCCATCAATGCTGAGCTTCTGCAGACATTCAAGTGTAGGAAAAACAAATGCATTACTAGCTGAAATTGTCTATAAAGAAATACAATAACAGTTTCCAGTTGTCAAATATAATCAGAATTATTAATTTGCATAGAATGACAATCCCTTCCACGCAAACACCCACTCGTTCAATGGTAGGTTCAGGATCACATTCATGGGGTTTGAGATTAAAACATTTGCAAAAGCAACCAAACATTATGCAAGGGAAAGCCTTGAACAATTCCCAGGCATGTTTCCTCAACAATGCCTTATCTGCATTTCCATACTTGCACCGCTAGTCTTTGAACGCCATGTCCAATGGCCAGTGACCAGCATTGGAGCAGATAGGGCTGCTCCCAGCACTGTCTTCACGACGGTCAGTCTTCCTTGCCGCTTCTGAAAAGAGCCTGGGCTTCTATCACAAGGCAGAATGGGAGTCGAAGGGAGGGAGAGGGAAGGAGGGAGGGAGGGGGTGTGTGAGAGTGAGAGAGAGAGAGAGAGAGAGAGATGAAGGTCAAAGCCTGTCATGGCTGCAGGTGGCTGGTTTCCCCCCCTCCCACCCCTCAGTAACCCATTCTCCACACACAGCTTTCTCACTCACTAACTCATACTCTCTCCCTCTCACACACACACACACACACACACCCACCCACCACCCCCCCCCCTTACTATCACTTGGTTTTATTTTATTCTAGCCTGGCACGCACACATCCCCACACACTTCATTAATTTCTGTTCCTCCTCACATGCACACATACCCCTGTTGTTTTGGTCCTTCATTCAGCGCATCAATGGGAACCTTCAGCAAAATATGCACAAGTAGGGAAGCTCCCTGAAGTTCAGATAGGGACACCAATGCATGAACAATAGCTGAAGCTGTAAGGCCGCATGGGCACATTCTCCTGGAACAAGAGCCTTTATCTGAGAATAATTTGTCTCATCTCAAGAAGTGAGATTCCGGTGGTCAACTGACCAGAAGGGGCCCTTGTTTGAGCTGCTAACTGCTTCATGCAACAGAAAAGTCTTGCATTGCTGTGAAAGATAACGCGGCAATATACACCGAGCAGCCATAACTTTGTGTGAAGAACATTGATTATCTCGTAATAATGGCACCTGTCGGGGGGGGGGGGGGCTTCGAGCTTGTCCTCGAAGCTGATATGTTAACGCCGGAAAAATGGGCAAGCGTAAGGATGTGAGCGACTCTGACAAGGGCCAAGCTGTGATGGCTAGACGACTGGGTCAGAGCATCTCCAACACTGCAGCTCTTGTGGGATGTTCCCGGTCTGCAGTGGTCAGAACCTAGTGGTCCAAGGAAGGAAAACCGGTGAACCGGCAACAGGGTCATACCAAGGCTCATTGATGCGCACAGAGACAGAAGGCTGGCCCGTGTGGTCCGATCCAACAGAAGAGCTACTGTAGCTCAAATTGCTGAAGAAGTTAATGCTGGTTCCGTTAGAAAGCCGTCATAACCGTAGCTGCAGACCGGTCAGGGTGCCCACGATGTTATAATGTTATGGCTGATCAGTGTATAACTCATCAGTAATCTGGAATAGAATGCAGAAATTGTAAAAATGCCTGGAATAAAAGTTATTTTCTGGAGTATTGCTGACAATCTCAGAATGTTCTCATGCTGTAAAAATGGAAGTGAGCGTAGGATGCATCAGGAAAGTATCAGTGTATACCTCTAAACACAAAAGGGCCCCTTCCTGCTATGACCTCTCCTACCATCCTCCCCCTCCCCTACTGTGTCATTTACCCACAGTTTCTAAATGCTTCCTACGGCCAGAGTGGAATCTGCTCAGAGGTGCCTGGGCTTTGTGGCGGAAACATAATTAAAGTGGTGAAAGATGTAAAAGGTGAAGAATAGGGATGACATCAGGCCAATTTCACACTTGGCACTCGAATGGTTAGGTCCAAGCCAGGACTCTTGCCTCGCAACACAGATCAAAGCCCACTGTCACCGCACCAGTGCAGGGGAAAAAAAGAGGCAAACCGACACCTAACTATGCTAATCCCCAGGACGAATATATTTTAATCTTGTTAGAATACAAGTTAATGCCGTGGCTCAGTGACTGAACTTTTTGGCAAGAATGAGAGGTGGACAGAATTACTTTTACCTTTTCTACACGATGTGCCTCTGTCTGGCACCGGATAAACAGCCAGAGTCGGAACAAACTTTCTTTTGGACTCAGCATATTATCAAGCTACATATACTGTACAGGCAGCAGATAGCAGCCGCAAGCCACTGAAAAGGCAAGCAACAGTTTTCATTAAGAACAACGAGGGGGGAAGAAGAATAACCCAACCCCAGTGGCTGTGTCAGTGACCCCATCTGAATCCCCACTAGGGCACCTAACATGCAAAGGAAATGAGTATTTTGTGGACTGGTTTGTCCCCTCTCGCATTGAGCCCTCCTTTCTCAAAAGCACCTTGGTAACCCTTGATCTCTCATGTATGGAAGCCAGGGCGCTGGGGCCTGCAGAAGTTGACTAGGCAGACAATAGCAAGCGGATGCTTTCTGGAAAAGTCACACCCAGGCAACTCTCATTTCACACACCGTGTTTGAGCGACCCTTGAAAAAGGAAGACTTTTCAATAAAGATTCTTTTTGTTCACTTAACAAAATTCAGGAAAAGAAAAAACAAACCTCCATGTACTCTTTTCCCCATGTAGCTACCATATCTGGTTTCATGAGTGGATGTTTCCTGCTTATGGGAATGAATTAAAAACATGAAATCCTGCAGTCAATTTCTCAAAGTTGTTTATAGCGTGAAAGAATCTTTGATGTGTCGCAAAAGAGATTAGTCTCTTTTGGGACAAAATGTGGAAACAGTAACGAGAGAACATTATAGGAAGTATTTGTTCATGAAGAGTTAACATTAAAGAGTATTTGTTCACTGAAAAAAATCTGATTACGTTACATTTCAGATGATAACGCAGGTTGCATCAGTTGTTTCAGTTAAACTTTTAGTTCAATCGTGATTTTTTGCAGACTGCATTTGACATCACGTTGACTACGGCTTTGGTAAAATTGCTTGCTGTTATGCTGAAATCTGAGAAAACAGATAATAACAAGTACTTCTGAAACTCTGAAAACTAACAGTAAATTTCTACATGACGGAAGCAGATATTAATTCCTGAACAATATTAGGAACAGCAGCCTGTGAAACGTCAGATTTAGCTCATTTTGAACTTTATGTTTACGCTTAATATACAAAGGCTGCAACTAACAATTATTTTCATTACCGATTAGTTTGTTGTTGAGATTTTTCAAAAATCACATCACAATTTTCCGGAGCACGAGGTGGCATCTTCAAATTGCTTGTTTTGTCCGACCAACAGTGAAAAATATTTTTTAATTTATAAAAAGCACCAAATCCTCAAAGTTTAGAAGTTTAAAAGTTTGCCAATTTCACTTGATAAATGACAAACTTATTATCAGAATCGCTGCAGGTTAATTTTCTGTTGATCGACAAATCGATAAACTAAATACAATACGACTCTAGTTTTACTCTTAAACTTTCTTTCCCATATACTAGTAATGTGATGAGTAATGTGGCAAATCAAATACGAGATGAGTGACGCATGAATAACTATAATATTGTTATCCACAATTCGTTCACAGATTTCTTCAACATTGGGATGGAAGAGAGTTTTATAAAGCATTGATTAACCATTTATTTTAACAAGCAATGCCCAGGCGTGGATAACATTTTCCATCATCTGTAAAGCTAGATCACCATCAGATATTGTCTGCAGTTGTAGTTCATTTGCTGACTGGCCATGTATCATGCACAGTAAATATCCTAATAAAGGAGTCATGTAGTTTCGGAGTAATAAACTTAGCACCGACATGTTTACAGATGTCTACTTTCCTGCTCCATGAAAGCATTCCAACTTACAATAATAAGCTAAATTTGAGCTAAAATCGGTATGCAACAAAACAAAACCTTTTGAACAAATTAATTTAAAAACACGTTCTCACCCCAGAAATAATACCTTCCTCTGGCATCTTTTTCCACAGTCTTAACCTGGCTTTGGGTGTTAAGACTGCATCTGTATTGCGCTGAAGTAAACAATGTTGAACATCAGCCGGAAATCAGTACAGAGTTCATGTTTTGAGGCAAGTTTTTAAAAATATCACAGAAGAGTAAAACAATCAGTACTCTGGTGGAAATACAAACGCACACAAAAGGTACCAAAGGAATCCGTTGTCAAGTGATATGCTTCATTATAATTTCTGAATTCATAAGTTAAGGGAGTTTATGGGATGAAAACCAGATCTCTTGAACATAAAACAGTCAAGTTGGTTGTGTTTCTTGGTGTCTTACATTCTTCTTCTACATACTAAATTAAGATGTACAGTCATGCCATTTCTGGCCTTTGTTTCTGAGTTTGTGTTGCTTGCTGACACAGCTAGACAGGGTCAAGGATACATCTGACTCACCTCAGGCCCCCTGCTCTCCCCGGGGACCGCCCTGTCACTCACTTTGTGGTTACGCATCATAGCTGACAGAGGCACAAAGTGAGAGCTCGATGCTGCATCAACAGCAGCAACATCATCACCAAAACCCATCCTTAGCATGACATCTTCCTCCTAGTCCACCACCAGCTCTCTACACTGTGGAGGGGAAGAAGAAAAGAAAACATATTCACACCAAGAGCCAATAATAAAATGTCATTCCGTGTGAGTAGGAAGACCTAAAAATAGAGGATTTGGACATTTATTTTAAAATTTTGCACAATGCGGTTTGGATGTGGAATGCTTGCAATAGAGTTGTTATGAATTGGCAGCCAGACCTGCAAAGGTTGGAAATGATTGGGTTTAATACTTAATTTCAGTCAATTCACTGAGACTGGATACACACATCTACGCTCCGTGATCCATTTTAAATGGGTCTCCAGCTCATTGAAACAGCGTTGGGTTGGTGTAGCGTATAGCCTTTAATTGGAATAAGTTAGATGACATAATAAGCACATGCAGAGAGCTGTTTGACTAAGAGCAAAGGTATTCAATGATCACCGAGCACAGCACTTTGTTCTTTCTACATTAAAAATGAATATAGTCACTGGGATACTATACTGCACCACTTCAGAATACAAATAATGTTGTGGCCAATGCTGACAACCCAAACTAAGATATATTACAACACATTTACAGTATATGAATAATATATCTTGTTTTGACATCTTAGATGCTACAGAGCAAAACAATTCTGTAACAATCGGTGAGTGTACCGTTGCCATTGTGCCGGGCTGCAACTGATAATTTGGAGAATAAAATGGCAGCCCGCCAAAGACCTGAATGAGGAGTCGTTTCATTATATTCTAGTAATGGTCACACTGAATCCAAAAAGAAAAAAGATATTTAGCATAAATGTTCTCAGTTTGTACTATGAAAAGAGTGTAGCCATGGTTTTGCCAAGATGTTTGGATGAATTTCATGTTTTAAAATTCAGTAATTTACAAGAAGAATGTATGGCGGCATTTAGTTCCATATCGGGACAAATTGTGGCTGGAAAAAGGGCACTATTGTGAACAACTGATTTTGGATAAAGTGACAAAAGAGGTTTAACCCTTCACCGATTTCAACCCTGTGTACCTGTCTAGACTCTACATTGTACTCAGACGGCCGAATACACCAAAAATAATAATCTCACTTTGCGTTGGCACACAAGGCGAGCTACGGCTCAGTCGACCGTGCCTTAGCTCACAGTAGTGGGCGTCTCTCTCTTTATCCCTCTCACTCATTTTGGTGCATGCTGCCATTTTGACTGTTCATGAGTGGCAGGCGGGAGGGCGGGGTTGGTAGTGGCGGCCATGATGGTGGAATCGCTACACCCACTCCTACACCTCAGCTTCAAAGCCAATTCACACATTGGGCTATGTTGTGGTTCAAGCCAAAACCAGGGACTCTAGGTATAGGATTAAGAATGACGTGTGATTTATAAGAACAATACCAACATCTCACCACATCCAGGGCGAAACATTTGTATCAGAGAATAAACACACTAAGTATGTTATTCTGACAATTTCAAAACTAGAGAAAAATGAATCCTAAAAATTTCCAAAAACTTCTATAAAAATTCTAGATTCATCCGATTTGTGAGATTTGCACATGTCAAAATACTCCGTATACAGCAATACTGTATGTCCGTTTTTTTTGCATTTGCGCTCATTTATTGCACTGACCCTTTTTGAGCTTACATTTCTAGTTTTTTCTTTTTCATTAAATCATATATATATATATATATATATAAGCTCTATATTAAGAGAAAAGTTTAGAAGAGCTGAAAATATGCTACACATTACTTTAATCTACTGAAAGAATTAGATGCAAAATTACTGTTTGCCTGCTCAAAGTAGAAAACTGTATTTGGCTCAACAAGACAAAACATAAACAGCTCAGGTAGACGAGCATTACAATACTGAATCAATGTTAAGTATTTATATTTCTTATACCTACAAACTGCCTGCCTGTTGAATATAATATTTAACAAGATTAAAACAGACATCAAATTCAAATATTACTTACTGCGCATGAGAACTAAAGTGTCCAAAAATATATAAAAATAAAAAACCAACTATGAACCAAAAACAGCATAACTTCCTTGGTGTTCGAATATGTCAAAAAACAAAAACAAAAACAAAATCAGCCCTCCTTCCAAGAGTGTCATCGTGTCAGAGGAACTACAGCAAACAAATATAAAATTCTCAGGAAAGTAACACTGTCGTCTCAGAGTTGAAAGGCGAAGGCTATATCTTGCTCAACTGTCCTGGCGTCCTGTAACCCAACACATGTCACACAATTATTCAAATAAAATTTTTAAAAAAAGGAAATTTTGCCAAGAAATTCATGCTTGTGGTCCCTCAAAGCAGATTGTATATTATGTGGGTCACATCCATGCCCCCCGCCTCATTTCCCCACCTCCAACCCTGAAAATTAAAAAGAAAAATGTCTTCCTTGGATGACCAGAGTGGCTCCTAACCATTTGAGGTCAAAGTTCATTATGTCCCCTTGGCAACACCAGGGCAACAAGCAACAGTGTCTAGACAGGTCATGGTATCCCCCCAATGCCCAAACCAACCCACCAACCCCTGACTCTTTCCGGAAGGAGGTGTCAGCAGCAGCCAAGTGCAGGGTAAACAGGGCAGGGGGTGG